>CM021103.1:249276921-249432330 GCA_007115665.2 Sequoiadendron giganteum
ATACTTAAAAACCCAATCCTACCGCAAAAAACCTCAAGGGGAATGCGGGGAATGCCTAGACTAGTGTTGTGGCCAGCCTGTGTGACCTCATGTCAACCCCGACCAAAATTGCTACCAAACCCACCCGAAGAAGAAAGGCAAAGATGACACGAAGGGTTTGATGGAGCCTCTGACGAAAGACAGCAAAGGAAAAAATGTTGTGGGGAAGGATTCTAAGGGTGACATAGTGGTGGAGGTGACAGTTATGACCAAAGGTGAGACCATCATCCAGAGGTCTAGGAGATTGGCCAAGAACAACAAAAAAGGAAGGTGGATTTGGACTCGGAGGAGGAGCGGTTTGATAGCAAAGAATATAAGGGTGATGAGATATATGTGGATGATGAGGAGTATGCAAGAGGGCCCCACACAATTACTAATAATAGTAAAGAGTAGAAAGAGAACTCGGCTTCCCAGTCCTCGCACCTGCTAGATGTGGAGCATACTGAGAATGTGAAGGTTGTTGATGATGGGGAGGAGCGTCGTGTGTTGATGGATAGAATGGATAAATTGGATAAGATATTGTGTGGCTTGACCCACTTCACTATTAAGCTAGTCCACTTTGTCACCACCACTCTGTCAACAGTTATTAAAGATGAGTCTGACAAGAAGAATGTTGAAGATGATCAAGAATGGGTCGGGGATGATGATGTTGATCTCATGTCAAAGAACTAGGATAATGCCAGTTAGGTGTTTTTTAGTCTACTTTTTGGCTATCTATTGTTGATCAGTGGTCTGTATTTTTTTTTTTGGCTAGTTTCTATTTTTTTTGGACTTGAAGTTTTTGGCCCTTGTGGCTCGATGTGTTAGGGGTACGGCACCCTATAAATGATTCTAACCTTATCAAAAATAATTTACAAGGTCGTTTATGCACCTCAAACTTTCAAATTCAAATTAGGTCAGCACCAAAACATTCTCATGATGGAGAGGAATGAAAGCAAACCACATCGCACTTTAACTTGCACCTAAATCTATACATATACACCATGCCATGCTTCCACAAACACCAAAGAAAATCCATAATTAGTGTAAACACCCAAGGTCTGCCAAACATGTGTTAACACCATTAATCATTTAAGTACACGCTTCCTTTTATCCAAAGACAACTTGTGAACCACACACACCACTCAAACATAATCTAGAATATTCCATCAACACTCTAAAATTCAACAAATCCCTTTGCAACAACTTTCACCTAACGAACATACTCATATTGTGCACCTAGTTAATTTCCCTCATAGTGTAACACATGAATCCTTGCAGAGCACCAAACTTTGAACAACTCAGACTAAAAATAGATATGAGCAATTTAAGCATACCCTCAAATCTGCAAGACCAAAAACAAAACTATCGATAAATGAAAAGAAAAACTATTTCTCCTAGACAACACTGCTTTCATAGTTCACACAATGGTGAACACAACTTTCACCACACAATGATCCAAGGCAAGAAATTATAGATATAACACCTCTAAACACCTTTGATCAATGTATCTGAATTACACAAGCAGGTCTTCAATACAAAATAAATGTGGAACAAAAACCAAAACACTACTCTAGTACATTGAACACTCTTTACCACACTGTTTCCTCTTCTATTCAAATTTTCTCAAAAGCACTTGGAAACCAAGCACCTCAAACACCATTTCATCATCTACAACACTTTCTCATCATCACCAAACCAACTACACTACAACAATTCAACCACACACACACTTATCAAGGCAACACTAGAGGTTGACACCAGTGAGACTACTAATGACAACATAATGCAACAAATCAAAGCATCTCTAAGATTGACATCAATGCAACAAAAAAGATCTATTGACACCAATGACAACACAAACTACACAGACTTCTAATGATATCCCCCTTTCTCATTGATGGAAACACATGATATGACATGATATTAAAAACCACCAACAACAAAAGCAACAACTCTAATCACAAACACATACTACGCAATAGTACACATTGCTCCCCCTTACACAATTATTTATCCTCTCCAACACTTCCTCTTTTTCTCCCCCTTACTTCATAAGTTTTTTCAGTTAAATCTCTCCCCTTTGACATCAATGGCAAATGGAAACATCCCCTTTGACATAAATCACACATGTATCTGCTTTGCAACTTCCTTTTCTTCTATTGTGCTTTTTTTTCTTCACACCTTCTCTACACAGTCCCCCTTAGGAGTACACAACATACTTCACCGACTAGCAACCACTACTCATATCCTTTGACACAACTAAAAAAGGAACAACACATGTATACTACACAATGACAACACTTACTCCCCCTAACTACAACAACCAACAATGATATTTCCTACTCCCCCTAAGAGGTAGCCACCAACATTAATCCAGAACAAGGAATGAATCTTGAAATCCATTAGACTAATGAATATCCTTATGCATCTAGTTGAAAGGAGGGGCAATAACCCCTAACTTCTTTTGTAGATACTCAAAATTATTCTGAAGAAGATCCTTTGTAAAGATATATGCAACTTGATCCTTTGTAGGAACATACTCCAACTTCACCTTATTTTCTGCAACCTTCTCTCTCAAAAATTAATACCAAATTGAATTTTTTTTTGTCTTTGAATGCATTACCAGATTCTTTGAAATGTTGATAGCACTTGTATTATCACAAAAGATAGAAATAGGTTCATCATATACCACTTTGATATCCTTTAAAGTTTGTTACATCCACAACACTTGTGTGCAACAAGATGTTTCCACGATGTATTATGCTTTTGCAGTAGACAATGACACTGAATCCTACTTTTTTCTTATCCAAGACACCAACCTATTTCTAAGAAATAATGCACCACAACTTGTACTTTTTTGTCATCCACACAACCTACCCAATCTACATTAGTATAAACGCTCAGAGATAAATTAGTATCCTTTGGATACCACAATCCATTTTCTAAAGTGCACTTCAAGTATTTGAATATTCTCTTCACTACTGCCACATGTGATTCTATGGGATCTTCTTGAAATCTAGCCACAAGACAAACTACATGCATGATATCCGGTCTGGTAATAGTTAGATACAATAGTCCTCCAATCATTGATCTATACTTGATTTGATCAACCTTAGGAGATTCGTCATTCTTTCTTAGCCTACAACCAGTAACCATAGGACTACATACTTGTTTAGAGTCTTCCATTCAAGAGTTCTTTAGTATTTACTTGACATATTTTGATTGGGAAATGAATATACCTTTTTTCCTCCAATTGATTTGTAGTCTAAGGAAGATATTCATTTCCCCAAACATTGTCATTTCAATCTCATTTTGCATCTCTTCTGCAAATCTCTTGCACATAACTTCATTTCCTCCAAAAATTATGTCATTAACATACACAAGCCAAATCAAGATTTGATTTTTTTCAACCTTAAAATAAAGATTGCTATTTGCAATACATTTATTGAATCCTTGTTGGAACAAGTACATGTTGAATCTTGCATACCAAGCTCTAAGAGCTTTCTTGAGTCCATACAATGCCTTCTTCAATCTGTAGACCATATTAAGGTTATCTAATAACTAAAATCCTTCTAGTTTTTCAATATAAACTTCTTGTTCCAACTCACCATTCAAAAATACAGACTTCACATCCATCTGATATACTTTGAAATCCTTGTGTGTTGCAAAATCCAAAAACATCCTAATATCTTCCATTCGTGCCACCAAAGCAAATATCTCCTCAAATTCTGTTCTTTCCACTTCTACCTTTACACACAAGCCTTCCCTTATTCCTAACAACTTGTCCATTCTCATTCAGTTTTTTCAAGAATACCCACTTAGTTCCAATCACATCCTTATTTTTTGGTCTTAGGATAAGTTCCCAAGTTTGATTCTTCTCAATCTACATTAGTTCTTTCATAGCCTTGATCTAATACTCATCTTTGCATGCCTCACCCACTATTTTAGGTTCAACTTTGGAAAGTAAACGTAAGTTGACTTGTTCTTTTGTGATAGAAGCCTTTCTTCTTGTCAATACACCTCTACTTTTATCACCAATAATCTAATCTTCACAATGATTCTTCTACACATACTTAGGGGTTTTAGGGATCCTTTTCAGAGCTTCTTCCTCTTCAACCTGTACTTCATTTTCCTTACCTTTATATTTCTCTTCTTCTCTGCATGAGGACTCATATGATTAATATCCATCTATCATCACTAAACTTTTATGTAGATCTTCATCCATCTTGACACATGTACTTTCAACAATTATTTTCAGCCTCTTGTTGTAGCACGAGTAAGGTTTGCTTTTTGTAGAATATCCAAGGAAGATTCCTTCATCAGATCTTGCATCAAATTTTCCTAAGTTTTCTTCATCTCTCCTAATATAGCATTTTCTTCCAAACACTCTAAAGTATTTGACAGTAGGATTCCTTCCATACCATAACTCATAGGGAGTCTTTGAACTATTTGTTCTTGCTTGTGCTCTATTAAGTATGTAGACTACAATATGAATTGCTTCTCTCCAATAGACTTCCAATAGGTTTTCTTCTTTCATAATTGTTCTTTTTTCTTCCTAAACAAACATATTCTTCCTTTCAACAATTCCATTCTACTGAGGAGTCCTAGGGGCTAAAAAATGCCTCTTTATTCCTTGAACTTCACAGGAACTATTAAACTCATTGGAGGTGAACTCTCCACCTCTGTCAAATCTCAAACATTTTATCTTCATATCCATTTCATTCTCAACCATAGCTTTAAATTTCTTAAACTTATCTAGAGCTTCATATTTTTCCTTGAGAAAATTAACCCAAGTCATTCTAGAGTAATCATCAATCAACAACATGAAATATATGTCACCTTGACAACTTCTTATCCTTGTAAGTCCACAAAGTTTTGTATGCACCAAATCTAAATGGTTCTTTGATTTTGAAACTCTTTCTAGATTTCTTCACAATCTAGCATTCCTTACAAACAACATTGATAGGCTTTGTAATATTTGGCAGATCTCTCACTGCTTGAATTGAATTGACCCTTACTAGGCTATCAAAATTGATGTGACACATTCTTCTATTCCATATCCAAATTTCATTAATTTGAGTCATAAAGCACATACCATTAGCACCTTTAGGCTAAAAATCATTTCCATCTATTCTTCTTCTTGTAGGAACTAGAGTTCTAGAGCCTTTTCTGATCTCACAACCATCATCCTGAAACACAAGTTATATCCTTTGGTACACATCTTTCCTACACTCAAAAAGTTATGTCGGATACCTTTAACATAAAGAACATCATTTGTATTATGCTTGCCATCAAAACTAATTGAACCTTTTCCACATATCTTAGTAGATGTATCATCACCAAACTTAACAAGACCTTCAAAATTTTCAAGTTTAAAAAACGTATTCTTATCACCTATCATGTGATTTTAGCATCCACTATCAATGATCCAATTATTCTTCTCTTCTCTAGCATGAAAAGAAGTCGCCCATTGCTCCTTCAATATTATGACTTATTTCCAACGCGCTTTCCTTCATACATCTCTCAGAGTTAGCAGAATTAGTTCCAACATTTAGAGCCATGAACAAGCATTCATTATCCTCATCATCAGGGTAATCGGATTCATCATCAAATATACTGGCATCTTCTTTAACATAATAACTTCTCTTAATTAATTTACCTTTGTTCTCCTTATATTTATCTTTTGAAGCTTTGATAGGACATCTTGAAGCATACTGACCAATATTTCCATAATTAAAACATTTGAAAGGTATCTTACCTATGTATTTTCCAATGCCCTTTTTCAATCTCCTCACAAAGTTTGCTTCTACATAATCAACATCATCTGGATCTAATTCTTCATTCTTTTCAGCTTTGTCAACTTTAAAAGTAGTCTCATTCTTTGAATCACTTGGAACAAACTCTCTCAACTCAAAGGAAAATAAAGCACCAAACAACTTATCTCTAGAATATAGATTTAAATCCTAAACTTCTTCAATAGTAGAGACTTTATGACTATAAGACTTAAGCAGAGTTCTTAGTACCTTCTTTACCACCTCATCTTCAATTTTTCCACCAAGATCTATGATGGAAATGACAACTTCATCCACTTTATGCATGTATCTTGTAATATCTTCATCCTCTGACATCTATAGGATTTCAAATTCAATCTTTAGGTTCTGCATCTTAGCTTTCTTGACTTTATCATCTCCTTCATAGATACTTTCTAGCTTCTTCCAGATCTCACTAGATGATTTAAGATTCATAACTTTCACAAGTTCAATATTAAAAAGAACACTCAAAAGAGCATACCTTTATTTTCCATTGATCTCATCATCAATTCTCAAACCATTTGCAAGCATAGTATACTCATATTCAACAGACTTCCAAAATCCAAATACTAGCGAACCAAGGAAACCTTCCATCTCAATCTTTCAGACTGCATAATTTGATCCATCAAATAGAAGAGACTCCTTGTGCACAATCCCAGATCTACCTCATCAGTTAATCTTTATTCAAAGGAACCTTGGTCTAATACCAATTTTTGAATGCATAAGACAACTGAGAGGGGGTGAGTCAGTTGTCTATTAAAACAACAAACCCTCACTAACATTTAGATCCACATTTAACCTTAATTTTTTATAACGATTTAGCATGAAAGTAAATAATAGAAACTAAAAACAAAACAACACCATACATAGAACATTAGATTTACGTGGAAAACCTAAGAATGGAAAAACCAAGGTGAGGAATAGCTCACAATATAAAGTAATTGTAACATCAGATACAATAGACTCATTTTCGGAGGGCTCGCTTCCAAATTATAGAAAGTAAGAAAGAATATTGTTACAATGATAAATCCATCTCAAAGCAATAGAAAATTTCCACCACTGCACCACCAGTACATTCAGATGGTTTTTGAAGAATGTAGACACCTTCTACTCACTGCTTCTAGTAGTCTTAGGCGTTAAATCTTAAACTACACTTTTCACTTTCACACTTCACATCATGATTCATGTCACACATCATCCATATATCCTCCATCAACTCAACATATATATATATATATATATATATACACTATCTTCAACCTTGAAAACAATCTGCAAGGTCGGCTATGCACCTCAAATGTGAAAATTCAAATTAGGTCGACACCAAAACATTTATGTAGTGGAGAGGAATGAAAGAAGGCCACATCACACCTTAACTCAAACCTAAATCCATACATATACTCCACACCATGCTTCCAAAAATACCGAAGCAAATCCATAATTAGTGTAAATACCCAAGGTTAGCCAAACTTGTGCTAAGACCATTAATCATTTAAGTACACGCTTTATTTTATCCAAAGATGACTTGTGAACCAAACACAACACTCAAACACAATCTGGAGTATTCCATCAACACTCTAAAATTCAACAAATCCCTTTGCAACAACTTTCACTTGAAGAACATACTCATCATGTACACCTAGTTAATTTCCTACATATTGTAACACATGAATCCAACCTTGTGGAGCACAAAACTTCGAACAAGTCAGACTGAAAATAGATATGAGAAATGTAATAATGCCCTCATATCCACAAGACTAGAAGACAAACTGCAAAGGAATGTAGAGAAAACCATTTCTCCCAAACAACACTACTTTCACTGCACAATGATACAGGACAAGAAATTCTAGATATAACACCTTTGAACACCTATGATCAATGTATCTAAATTGTATAAGAAGATCTTCAATATAGAAGAAATTCAAATCAAAAACCAAAACACTACTCTACTACACTAAACAGTCTACCATATTGTTTCCTCTTTTATTCAAATTTTCTCAAAAGCACTTGGAAACCAAGCACCACAAACACCATTTCATCATTTGTGACACTTTATCATCACCACCAAACCAACAACACTACAACAATTCAAACACACACATGCTTATCAAGGGAACACCAGAGGTTGACACTAGTGAGACTACTAATGACAACATAATGCAACAAATCAAAGCATCTCTAAGATTGGCATCAATGCAACAACAAAGATCTATTGACATCAATGACAACACAAACTACACAGACTTCCAACACACTAAAAGTAGAAAATAAATATGATAATAAAATTAAATGTATTCAAGATTATACTTTTTGAAATTTTATACTAAGGGCTACATATTTACAAAATCAATTTTGTAAATGACTTCATTTTCTCCCCAATTGAAGAAAAATTAGTTTTTTCTCAATATTTTGACAAGTGTGGAGGACACTTTGTCAAGGGTTTTATTTAAGACTAGAGAGTTATATCAAAGGGTGTTTGATCTAATGTGGTTTGAAGTAACCCCCTTCAATTAAAATTCTTTATATGAAACCCTTAAATTCTTAAATCATTAACTTTTCTAAAGAATATGTGATTTTAGGAAAAAATAGGATGTCCCATTAGTGAGACATAGTGTTGTGTTATAAGATTTCATCTTAATCTCATTTATAGGTAAAATTTCTAGATTTTAATTATCCTTTTACTTTGTTACTATAATAGAGAACAAAAAGGATATATTTCAAAGACCACAAACTCCAGTTGAGGATACCTTCTTAGAATTCCAAAGAGTTTGTAAGATTCCTTCTTGTGATAGTGATAGGTTATCAAAAGTTATGGCAGAAAAGGATAAGGTACTATCCCATGTTAATCTCATTTATAAGAAATTTTTCTAGATTTTAAATCTCCTTTTGAAAGATATTAGTTGCCAATTAGAATTCAAGATAGTCTACTTCTAATTTTGTAGTGCTACCATGAAGTATGTATCATTTATGTAATGTTAAATCAAGTAATTTAACTAATGAAAATATACCATTGGTATTATTATTTATGTTTTCAAGTGGAGTGGGTACATTTCCATTGTTAATTCTTGTGTTCTATTATCTATCTGGCCTTTGAAAATTTTACTTTCTATTATGAAAATTACTTAAATTCTAATTTTGATAAATTTACCTTTGCAGTTGAATTAAATTTATCCTCAACTTACTCAACATTATTTTATCTTTTATTTTGAAATTAGTGGTTATAGGCTAATTCTATTGACCCTACAAACTTGTCTTATTGGTAGATGCTTATGTGTTTAGAGATGGGAGTGTTAACTAATTATTCACTATCATATGGAAATTTGAAACAATATTTATAGCTTGATTATCTATAAATACTAGAACAAATTGTTGATTTGTAGAATAATCAATCAAATTATGAAACTCACTAGCTGGTTGATTTTCAACTAAATGACTCCCTAATTTGTAGGCATTATATAGATCAATGAAACTTGAATCTAAATCTTGTTTTATGACACAAAGCACTTGAAATTAGATTCATTGATGGATTATTACATGTCAATTCTTGGTTGATCATAGGAATAAAATTGTGAATTATTGGTTGTACATGTAGACACATAAAAATGACCTAGGCCTGCAAACTCTAATTTATCACTTTCGTCCTAGCATAATTATGACATTTTAATTATGTCTCTGTCCACCTTCAACTATTAATTAAATAATTCATAATTATTTAATTAATTCATGTTCTTTTATTCTTCAAAATTATTAAATAAATAGATCTTATTTATTTATTTAATGTGTCACTAATTATCTAAAGTCTTCTCACAATTAAATAAATTTCTCAATTTATTTAATTAATCTTTATCATTTATGTCTTCTTAATTATTAAATAAATATATTTTATTTATTTAATATGCCACTAATTCTCAAATCCTCTTTTAATTAAATAGATTTATTAATCTATTTAATTAATCAAATCACCTCTTCTAAATTAAATAATTATCTTTAATTATTTAGTTGTCTTATTTGACATTTCCTCATTTTAAATAAAACAATTTATTTAAAATTGATCTCACATGGTTAACTCTCACTTCTTTTAGTAAATAATCTTAAAATCAATTATTTACTATCTCACTAAATCCATATTTTGAATTAATTTTAATTCAAAATGGTAATATTCTTCTACAAATCAGGTAATTGCTAAAATTACTGATTTTCTAAATCTCTTCTTCTTGCTCAATCTTTATCTTCTTGATTTTTACTAATTTTCATCTCACTGTCACGTTTATCCTCCATCTTTGATTTAATTTATTAAATTAAATCTTGTACACTCATTTGGGAATTTTACCCAAACCCTAATTGAGAGTTGCCATTTTGAATATTGACCATTGATTATAGGGCATTTCTCAATCTCTAATCTTATTCATCCATCCAAAATTGCATTTTCTATAAAATGATAATTTTATTTTCATTTCAGGGCCTCACATCTTATCTTATTTTGAATCTTAAATCTTAGTCTCTTAGAATTTACTTTGCATTTTTAGCTCATTTAATTTGATTATTGTCTCATAGGCATAGGCATTTTGTTATCAAATCCTTCAAAACTTGCATAGGGCTTGTCACAATCATTTTCTCACACACACAAATCTAAGGGCAACAATCATATGTTGTAAGCTAGAAGGTGCTATGGAAATGAATCATGAAAGCAAAAGGCATCTGGTATAATCATTATTGTTTTAAGCTTTCTTTGTATTCTATAATTTTCTTTGGGTTTTATTTAGTCTAATCCGCTAACCTTAACCTGAAAAATACCCATTGATATAGTACCATGAAGGTAACAAAATATCATCATACCCTTGTGATATAATTTTCTAATCTAAATTGACAATATCAACATATCTACTAAAGACATATAAGTAAGAGTCATGATATTTCTTACAAACATGAAAGTGAGTGGATATAAGCCTTAGAGATAAGTCTAAATAATAACTATTTATACTTATGTGAGTGAATATTTGTTCCTATTATATAGCTTGTGAAATTGAGTGTTGAAAACACTCATTGGCTTATTATATCCTCTACAAGAAGTTGCAATTTGATGATATAACTTTTTTGGTTCAATTAAAATTTTGAAGTGATTAAGGAACATGGTGTCTAATTAATTTTAATTCCTAATGGATCCATTTTAAAAACCAAGGTACCAATTGTAAATAGCCTTATCCACTAATAAAGGAAATAATTGGTAAGCAACATCTCATCTTAAATATGTGTTCTAATTATTGCATCTTTGAAATCTTGAATTTGATTTTCTAGTATCCTAGTACCACCATGAATATAGTTAGGACATAATTTATCATTATTACTTAGATAATCCTATGTAACACTAGGAATATTCAAAGGTTAAATTCCTACACCAAACCAAACATATATTGGTAGATTTTGAGAGATAAAAGGAGTGATAGAATCCTAGGATCTAGGTGAAGAGTTGAATGAGCATGCCTTAGTTTAAAAAAAAAAATTCAAATATTACTTTCCTATTTCAAGTGGTGTTTAGTAGATCAATGTACCCCTCAATAGAATTTGATCTTGCGATGACTTTCCTCATTTCCAAATTGATATTATAGCTTGTAAAATATAAATCGATATAATCTAAACTCTAAATATCCAAATGATAGCCCTCCTAACACTAAATATTTTTTAATGTTAACACTAAATTTTTATTTTTGTTTGAAACACGAACTTAGAAAAATCACAAAATCACTTTACCTCTCCTAAAAGGAAATTAGTTTTCTCCAAGGTCTATATCACTATGTCATGACCATGAAAGATAACTTAGTAATCATTCTAGTGCTATTTCCAACTAAAGCGGCCTATGATGGACTTCAAGTTATTTTGAAATTTATTTTGTATCATATAGTAAAGTAAATCCTTGTACAAATCATCATTACTAATATATTTCACTATGCACTATTGAAATATAATATATAAATCAACTTTAGTTGTTAGCTTACTCAATTCTTGACCTCTTATTGTTTTATAGGCTAAAAATGTAAATCAAATTATGGTAGAATATGATAAGCACACAGTTATACTGAGAGGAGGGTGAATCGGTATAGCAATAATCTTTCACTTTTTCAAACTGAATACCATATTTAAAACTTGATCAATAACAATAGCATCATTAACTCAACATAAATAGTCATGCACATAAGAAGAACACAATAAAACATGATATTTACATGGAAACCCTTACAAGAGAAAACCATGACACAGTAATTATTTTATATTATTCTTCTTTTTACAAATTTTGCAGCTACCCACCTACTAGTGGCACCAACCCACTAGAGGAACCAACCCCTCATTCAAATTGTCTTCACAATTTTTTCTATAACTCTCTTTTTCAAACTGTTATAATTCTCTTCTTAAATCTATTATAAACTTATCATAAATCTACAAATGATCTTATAATCTCCTTATAAATCTACAAATGATCTTCATAATTTTATCTTCATAAATCTGGTCTATATGTCTTATTTGTTATCCTTATTCATTCCACGCACAACTTCTCCACTTTCCTTTAAATATTTAATGATTCTATGAATGGATTCAATCCTTTGAAATAGATACATCCATTTGAATAATCATGTATTTCACTAACAAATCTGCCTCAACTCCTTACAAATTCGCCTTGAATGATCTTCTATATTCTCTGAATAAATTCTTCTTGTGTTTGTATGATGTATCCCTTTGGCTCACACACTTACTTCCTTCTTCACTTCTATGCATATCTCATTCTTTCTCTTTTTATATCTTCACATTCAAATGAGAAGATGTATCTTTTTGAAAAGAGATATTCATTAGAAAAGACAACCTTTTGAAATGATTGTTTCCTTTTGTAAACTAATTCCAAACATTTCTAATTTTTATTTTTATTGTTATTTACACACTATTGATATATCTCATTTTTATATCTTCATTACCTTACTCTTCTATCTTCATTACTTTACTTCTTTTATATATCTTGTCTCATCATGAGACACAACCCTTCACCATACCCTTGTGACTCTTGGTTAAAACTAATCTTTAGTTAATTAATTATTTTCTTTATCTTTACACACACTTCTCTTTTCTACTCCTCTTCTTATTTAATCTTCTCACATCTCACACTACATACATCTTTCTTTCCAGCTTCTCTTTACATTTATATCCTCCTTATGCCTCTTCACAAAGGGTGACATTCCTTAGAGAAGAGACAACCTTTTGAATGGTCATGTCCCTTTGTTAACGAAATTCTCTATGATAGACTTTGAGTCTTTATTATTTTTTCTTTTAATGCTTGATTTATTTCCTCAACCGTTGCCCATAAATAACCTTAATGAATTTCTATCCTTTCATAATGAATCTTTTTTTCTCTTTTAATATATTTGTTGTTCTTCTTAATAATATGTTTTCTTCTCTTCTTAACATTAATTTCTATGCCTTATGTTAATCACTTCTCATAATAATGATCTCTATGGCTACCTCATGTCGTTCTTAACTATTCAATATTATTTTTTCGCATTAACCTTCAATAATTGCTCTCATCAAAACAATAGCTATATATTAATTAGGCATGGGCATTTTCAACTTTGACGCCAAAGCATGGTCTTACGCATTGATATATATGTCTTTGACACCAATGAGAATCAATTCCAACAATCTCCTCCTTTGTCATTGATGGCAAACATAATATCCCCCTTTCTCTAACTCTCCCCCTATGACAACAATGAAAAAGGGATGTAACATACTTTTCTCCACAAATAGATCATGGAAAATATTCATTCATATTCTTTAATACTTACATCCAATGTAATAGGGATACACTTCTCCCCCTATTGGAGATTCTCTTATTCTCCCCCTTGCTCTAATATTCCTCTTTCTCTAACTCTCCACACTTTTGTTTTTATGGTATTTGGGTCACATGCTTCTTGTATAGTTGTCCAAGAGAATTTGGATAATTCCCTTTCACAAGTTAGGAATTTATTTTAGCTATCCCATTAACCTTTTATGCATCTCCAACTCTTCCTCCTTTGTCCATGGCTACTAAATAAAGATTATCCTTTTGATATCTTTGTGAGAGTCTTCTCATCTTCTTTCTCTTTCTCAATATTTCTAATTGTCACTAAATGGTTTTATTTCTGATTTTTTTCATCCTTTGTATGAGAACTTCTTGACATCAATGGTATTGTTCTCCTTTTTCCAATAATTCTCCCTCTTCCTTGAAAGCAATGAAAATGAGACGCATTCCTTTAATGTGAAGTTGAACATAAATACAACCATATCTTTACTTTCTTTGATGGTCATATTTTTCTAAAATCAATGGTAATGGGATGTTCATAACTTTCATAAGGAAAGTGCAACAACTGATCTACCTTTGAATTGTCTTCTCCATGGAGCTTTAAAAGTTATTATAATGATTAGCTCCCCTAAATTTATGCTTCTCTTCAAATTTCTACATGAGGTGCAGTTTGCACAAATGTGGATTCTTCCTTCTCATTATTTTTCTCTCAAAAGGTAACTCCTCTTTTCACTTCCTTGTTCTTCCTTTTTAATACCTTCTATAGACTATAAATAATCTATCTCTTGATACTAAATGATGTTCACATTGAAGCTTTCCTCTTTTATCACCAAGGCAATATACTCTTCTCTACTATTATAATGGATTTGAATGACAATTTAACTCTTTATTCTCTCAATTTTCAATCTCATGGAGACACTTCCGAATTCCATTTATGTGCATAGGTTAAAGGTATACAATCTTTCATCATCTAGGATCTTGAACATTTCCCACAATTATGTAGATGCCAATTCATTACTTTCTCTTGATACCAATCTATTGGAAAAGTGGATTCTTCTTTTCAAGTTTTGTGATACTTAATCTTTTGAATTATCTTCTCCATGGGGCTAAATGATAATGGCATACTTAGCTTCCCCTGAAATTGTGCTTCTCTTTATGAATTAGGAGATATATCTTGTGCATGTAATGAAGTTTTTACTATCATAGATTTATCCTTCTTATTTTCTTTTTCTTTTTTCCTTCTCCAAACTTCTATAGAATTTCCTTTTTGTTTGGTCATGATATCTTCCATCTTGTATTGTCTAGGTCATTTCACAAAGCTACTTCTACAATATCATGCAATATGTCCATAGTTATTACATTTGTAGCATACAACACTATAGTTCACTAAAGGAACATATGAATTACGGTTTCTACCTATTCATCCATAAGAATTTATATTTTTGTTTCATCCATCATTATATCTCATGTGTTCTACAATATTTCACCTTGTGACCAAAATGATTGCATGAATAGCAATAGCCATAGAAATAATGTTGGAACTTGGATATATGTGTTTGGCTCAAAGGAAAGGACTTCTTGAAATTGTCTTTGTTAGGTTTAGGAGTTTTTGTCTTCTTGCTACCTTCATTTTTTATAGAGCTTTTGAAAGTATCTTCGAGGTTTTTTGTCTTTCCCTCATTTATCTTCTTAGGAGTCCCTTTGGAAACTTCCTTGAATGTTTGATTTTCTTTATAGAACCGGTCTACTCATGTATTCATGTTATATATTCCTTATACATTTTCTTTATACACCATAGAACCGATCTACTCATGTATTCATGTTATATATTCCTTATAGAATGTGCATTATGTACAAGCATAGATATAGACATCACATATGCTTGGGTAGAATTTCTCTCTATGTTACATTCATTATTATAGTTTTGTTTGTACTCTATTTATCTATCTTCTATTGCCCTCTTTTTTTGTTTTCTTCTTATTTCCTTGCAATGAGGCTAGGGACTCATATAGCCTCCTATATGTGGAGTGATGTGTCTGTGTATTCTTGTCCTTCAAGGGTTATCACATGATGCTAATTGTTATTGTTGTGGCCTTTTGATGACTACTAATCTATTCCATTTCCAATTTCTACCTTGTCAACACCTACTATTATGTTTAGTTTGTTATCAAATATTTGTACACTTTTCATATAATGCTACTAATTTTCTCTCACCACACTTGTTGGCTTGATGTATTGAAAGGTAGGTTAATGTAATAACATTAAAATGCATTGCAAAGTATTTTGTGATAGTCTTCCTCTTGTGCATGTGGATTGTTATTGTTATGAGTTAGATGATTAAAGAATTTAATTACAAATATCATTTATTTACTAATGCGTGTATGCATGCGAGTGTAGTTTCCATTAATGGTCTTTACATATGATTTCTTCCTCTTTCACTACTTTGACTTTATTGCCCAATGCACCAATCTAACTGTTGAAAGAACAAACAAATTTTAGCTTAATCAAAACTTTCTAAATAGTGTAGATGTAGATTAGGTTACGCCTTCTCTTGTGGTTCATCTTTACAAATTATGCCAAATATTGGTGAGCAAGTGGTTGATTATACTTTCAAAGAGTTGTGATAGAATGGTTTTTAGATTATGCATGTATAGTTAAATTTAAGGGAATTTATACCAAGTAATGCAACTGAGTGTTATCTTTAGATTGCATGCATAAGAATAGTTGTTATCTACTTATTAAGGTTAGATTGCAAACCAACACTCAACTTTTGTGACAATATTTGGAGCCTCCTCATGCAATAAAGCATGGTTTATTTTTAAATGTCAGTTGTAACTTATGTTTATCTTTAATTGTCCTATAAAAGGAGATACTTGCCCTCTCTTGTGAATTGGTCAAAAGTTGTCCCTAGCTAATCATAAGTTGTAAGGTTAATTGCTTAAGCTAACTTTCCCTAAGGCTTTAAGTTGGTTTATATTCAAAGTTTGGAGAGACAACAACTTTGAGAGCTAATTATACTTACACATTTTGACCATGTTTCTTAAACAAAAGGAAGCTCCTCTCTTAGAGCTTCTTGTTCAATTATACAAAATTATTGTGCCCATTTTAGATACCATTATAGTTATTCAAAATAAAAATGTGGGTTGTGAAAGTACATACACAATAAAATCCTTGCAAGTTTGAGCAATTAAAAACAATGCATCAATATTCTCAATAATGTGGTGTCATATTTAAAATTGCAATCTTATATGTGTAGTAGGTACTAGAAAGTAAACATTGTAGTAGCTACTAAAAGTGCTCATATAATTAATGGCATAGTCATGTGTGTTTTCTATCAGTTGTTTGATTGTGATGATTAATATGAAACTATTCTCTTAGTGTTTAAGAGGTATGCCTTCACTAGTGCTTGACTACTTCAAAAGCATATTTTAGTCACAATTGTCACTATCATATTCAAGTTTTGGACCAATCTTAAAGCTAACTACGAGCATTGTTTGTCATTGAGTTATGTTTTGTTCATATTTATAGACCAAATTTCAAGTCAAGTTTGTTGTGATTGTCATTTCTCCTTTGTGATTTATCAAGTCAACACAAAAGCCTTCCCTTGTATTTTGGATTTCGTTCAAACTTGTATTGTAAACCACAATAAAGTTGTCTTCAAATATTTGTCCATCCTCATGGACATTGAGATCTTCATTCAATATTGAGATTGACTCATCTTTTTAAAATTTGCAAGGCAATGGAGGTCATAAAGTTGTGCAAAAGAAATAGAAATGCAAAGTATTTGTTAATAAACAATATGAATTATCTTATGGATGCCTATTATTGTATGAGTCATTTGTCTTTAGATTTTTTTGGCATTTTTCATTGTTTTATGCAAAACAAGAGAAAAAGTTGAAGAGTGTCATGTCACATAACATATTTGACAATGTTTCATTGAATAGACTAAAAAAACTCTTAACATGGGAAGCGTGACATCTTTGCACTAAGCAATGATAATCACAATCCATGTCATAAAATACATTGATGGACAGATTTAGTTGAAATTATATATTTATTCTAATCGTATTAATATTAAATGTTTTTTCCTATCTCTCATTTGATTATAGATTTTTGAATTGTTTTTGACATGCTTGGTTGCTTCTTGTTAGTTGTTGGTAGCTTTCATTATTTATTTTGCATGATTTGATCAAGATTTTAGAGTTTCAAGAAAATAATATTAAGACCAATCCACTAAGCCTTCATTTTGTAAATGTCATTTGTTCGTGTAACAATATTTGACTAAATATGATCAATACTTAATTAAATAAATTATATATTTGGTTTAATATGAAACAAAATGTTGTTGCTTTGCATGTCTTCCTATGGTTTATCTTTTATTAGTTGTCAATGTTGAAATTCCATATCATGTATATGGTAGTATGTCACCATTTGGCAATGCTTAGTTAATTGTGAATAAGATATTTGACAATGTTGCCATTGGTCTCACACATATTAGAAACACCAATTTTTTTACCATTGACAATTACATCAAAGTGAGCATAAAAGCAACAATGCCAATTGCAAATACATCACCAAGTATAAGTACAAGATCAAACCCAAATATATAAAATTAACAATACTTATTATCAAAATATTACAGGTCACTACTAGTTTGCTAATTGAACCATCCTAGTTTGCTCCTTTCCATAGCAAGAATTGAACTCAACATGTGGTCAACCAATGAACCACTCACTAAACTACAAGTATTCTTTTCTATACACTTTGTATTCAATTTCAAATAGAAGTGGACTTGCATTATTCAAACTATAATGTACTTTTGCCTTCATATTTGGATTCCTAGACATAATTAATGTGTAAGATACATCCTAAGAACTAGGAAAGGCTTGCATTTTTTCTAAACCCCAACAATATTTTAACATGAAAACATGCTAGCATCAAATGATAATCATATCCTTTAAGCATTAATTGAAGTGTTAAAGTAGTACCTTATTACAACTATCTTTAACATGAGAACACATTAGCATCAATTGATAGGTATATCCTTTAAGAATTAATCAAAGTGTTACAAAAGATCCTTATTATGGATGTACAATTCTAAATTTGTTTACATAATGATGGATGTACACTCTTGAATTTGTCTTCAAACAATTACAAAGCACTACAAAATAGAAACAAATAAGCCATCTACAACTTACACTCACAAAAAGATGCTTTGTATATTTTGAAAATAAGTAAAATGTCAAGGAAACAAACAATAAGGATCAAAGGCAAATAAATAAAGAAAAATGTCAAGAAACTCTTGCAAGTGATGTTTTTTAAAGGGGCCCACTCCCCCTTTGTTAATAACCCTAAAAAATTACTTCAAGAGAAAAAATTTGCCACAATGGCTCCAAGGCAATAAGGTGCAACAACTCTTGTTTCTCCTGGCAAAATAAAATCTAAAGTGTTTGATCGTGTGTTCACTCACTCAAATGCTAAACATGTTGAAATCTTTTATCTAACAACTCTCATCTAGAATTACTACTTCTAATCCACTCACTAAAGATCTAGGGGTTGGATTACAACCAAATGCAGCTACTATTAGTGCTTCAAAATTAAAATCTTTTTCTAAAGGACAACCAATAAACATTTATGCAAAGATGGGCTTGATTTGTAAATTTAATCAATTATGACTCAATTTGCTAGAGTTACATGTGTGGGTGACCAAATACTAGAAACCCTTTCTCATTGATGTAGTTGTTATCTATCCCTTTGCTCAACGCTTTTTTGTAACAAATTGTAAGACAATTGCTAATAAGGAATACATTCTTGCAGAGTGTTTAGTTTAGGGGGAGGGCTTCTCAATTTGTGAAGCCATGGTACATTTTAATCATCTAATATAGAGCTCCCTATGTTGCCAATCTAGATAAGGTTGCCAACCCTCCATTTGCATATTTAGCATCCTTCATCTTTGGAGAGTATTAGTAACTCCTTAGGCAAGTTAGTTCTCATTAAAACTTCTAATTTATCTCACCCACCTTTGCACACATACTAGTTGAGATGTATGTCTCTAAAGGTCTTCTACGAAAAAGTTGCCATGAAGTGGAAAATTGCCTTCAGAAGCAATATCTTGATTTTACAAGACCAGATTTTTGATGTCATAATTATTTTGATCATAGACATCTATCAAATTCATTATAGGTGAGAAAAAGAAAGCCCCTAGTATGGCACCCTAGTGAGAAAAAGCCAAAGCTTTTCATGAGATTGTTGATAGCCCCCTTGGTGTATCTTCTCCCATTCAAAACAACTTCCTTTGGGAAGCCACCTAAGGGTGTCTTACTTTGGAAAGCCTCCAAGTGTGTGTTCCTGTCATATGATGGTGACTTACTTTTGTTGTCAACATCTCTCAAGGTTCTTATATCTCAAGTTAAGGAGCCTTTTGTGCTTTTGGCTCAATTGAAGTTATATGTAAGTGCAATGGTAGAGGTTAAGTTTGGACACCCTTGCTTTTAATAGAGGAAATTCCTACTTCTCCCATGCTTTGCCTCTAAGGCTATGCCACCAAACCCCTTTGAAGGTGGATTTCCTTATTTGTGATGCGGATAGGGATATAGATCCTAAAGCAATATCACCAAGGGCAATTGAATGGATAATGGTTACCATAGAAAATCACTCTAGGGAAGGAAAGCTACCTCTCAAAATGATTTGAAGATCTCAGAAGAAGACGAGATTGGAAAGCATGTTTGGTGTTGGTTAGCTTTTAGTAAATTGTTTTGATATGTTTAGTTTTGCTTCCCAACTTGATAGTGGTTTTAGGATTTCATGTTAAATATTTGCCTGTTTCGCTTCACCAAGCATTTAGACCTATTCGTAATAGATTTTAAACCATGGGAGCGGGCCCCAATAGACCCCACAGCTAATTTATCCAACAAAAAAAGTAAAGAAGGCAAGTCAAGACTATGTTTATATCTAATAAATACATCAAGAGGTGAACAGATATGGTACTGTGGAATTATATTGGCAATGCTTACAATGTACAAACTTAAATGCTATAAGTTTAAGCAGCAATAGACTCAAGAAAATTTGAAGGACAAGTTATAGAAGTAAAACAACTATCATGAAGTGCGTTTTCTTTTTCCTTTTCTTAACTTGTACTCATTTCAAATCTTTTGTATTTCATAATAAATATCTACCATAATAACATAATAAATATTTTCAAAAACTCTCCAGAGCGCGATGGTGAGCGGAAAGGAGCCGTTGGAGGCTGCAATGGGAGCTAGGGTTTCTGCAAGCTTGGATGGACGAAGCCCCCCAAACAGCAAACGTCTGAACGCAAGCAGAGAACAGAAGGCCAGACGTCCAAGGGACGCGGAGGAAAAGAATGGAGTTGCAGGTGCGTTTCGAGGAAATGCCAGCGAATTTCAGTTGGGAGTGGCAAATGCAGATGCAGGGCATCTTCTACAGGCGATAGGAAAGAAAGGAAAAACCAACCTGGCATCCGTTTCTCTGCAAGCAGAGCTTGATGAAGAGGTAAATCACAATGTTAAAGTTTTCTCTGAACTAGGTTTGATTGGCCGCTTCAGGAGACTTTGGCCAAGTTTGGGTGAGTTACATAAATGGATCTCAAAACACTGGGAACCGGTGGTGACTGGATGCATTCAAATTTATTCAGTCTCGAGAGGCTTTTTTATTGCTGTTTTTGAATCTGGGATTGACACAAATAAAGTTTTGGGTGACTATTTTTGGAGTTGGGAAGAAAGATTTGTTTTGTTGCTGAAGCCATGGCATCTGGCTTTTAATCCTGCAACAGAAACCTTTGATAGAGTGCCATTGTGGGTGAGGCTCCCCAACTTTCCTCTCCATCTTTGGTTTGACTCATGTTTGGAGGTTATAGGGAATTCTTTAGGAAATTTTTTGATGGTTGATGATGATTCTTCAAATCTGATGCATTCAACTTATGCTTGGATTTTGGTGGAGATGGAAGTGGCAAAGACTCTTCTAGAAGAGATTACAATCAATACTTCTAAAGGGTGTTGGAAGCAGCCTCTAGACTATGAAGGGGTTCCATTTCGTTGCAGAAGATGCTTTCAAACTGGACACCTGGCTGCGGAATGTGAAAAAGCCCGAGCACACAGCTTCTTGGTGGAAGGAAGTGTCTCATTCACATTATGCGGTGGAGAAACGGGCTGAGAAGGACGAGGAACAGAGCAAGAGCTACTCTCGGGCGGTGCGTAACGTGGCTTCACATCAGCAAAATGGGGCCTCAGAACAAAGGGGGGAGCCAGGTCAAGTTGAGGTGCCTGACTTGAATGCTAAGACCGTGGTGAATATGGAAGAAGGGATGGAGGAGAAATACCACCAAGGTGCTAAAACCCCAGAGTGTAGGGAGAAATTGGGGTTGACTAGGGGTCAAGAAATGAGGGAAATGCAAGGCACCTCAGAGGACCAGTGTGGTAATGATGCATGTGGTGAGCAAGGAGAAGCTGGTAGGCAGCATGACAACCCAAAGAAATGGCAGAAGGAGGCTGCAAGAATGGAGGAGGGTTGGCAGGTTGTGAAGGGTAGGCGAGATAAAAAAGGAAAGAAGGAAACTTTTAACATGGTCCTCCGATCACAGACAAAAGGAGGGACCAAAGGCAAAGGACACCTGTGAACGGTTTGATAGAAGTTTCGAGTTGTGTGGCTTTAATTCTAGATACACTAGGGGTGTTTGAGTTGCTGTTCTGTGTATTGTTTTGTTTGCCGGTGTTCTTTGCAAGGGGAGATGGTTTCCCTTGTTACCATCCCTGTTTCAGGGCAGGTCAAATCCCAGAAATATAATAAAAAATAAACCTTTTACCGATCGAAAAAAAAAACATAATAAATATTTTCAAAAAGTAGAAATAACATTGGAAAGTCATTCAAATACGGTATGAGTGGTTGAAAAGGTAGCATGAAGTATGCTTCCGGGAAACATTAAAGTGCAAACACAACTCTTCATCATTATCTTATCTCTAAAATGATTAAACTTGCAATGGTACAGTCAGTCATAGCACCAATTTCACGGGACAAATTAGTCACAAATAAATCATAGCCTTACCTTTTGAGGTTCGGGGATTTGCTTTCTGATGGGCAACCAATTGCCTGGGATTGAACTCTATTTATGTTCTTGGAAACATTGAATTAAGGCACTTTGCCAAAATATACTTAAATTGATTACCAAATCTCAAACTAAGGATATACAGGGTGAAGTTTACTTTTGGTTCATGGATCTAAATGAAAAAACATGCCAAAAACCTAGAAGAAATCCAATGTTGACGCATTGATTAAATAAAAATGCTTAGAGATAAAAAGATGGTTGGGAAGGCTTGCTGTACAATACTCCTGGGACTACAGAAATTACAGAGAACAAATAACCACTGATCATTAGCAGGAATTTTGCATATTTTTTCCACGATATACTAATTGAAAACTTCCCCATCTCTGTTTCTTCATGCAAGATTCACATTCAAATTTCAGCTCCAACACAAACATAACATTGAAATAGACAGATTTAATAAAAATGCTAATATGTTCCTCCTCCGGAATCTAAGATAGGCAATCCCAAATATTTAGAAGAAAGATATCTATATTTTAACTTACAACTTAGAATAACCGTGATACAAAACTTAAGCAAAACCAGATTGTCAGTGCTACAGAATCCTACGAACCATGATACCAGAAACCAACTTACTACTTTGCAATAACCATTTTACCTAATTACATGTCTTCAAAACCTTCTTCATCTCCAGATTCTTCTGCAAGCTCCATCTCTCTTCTTACAAAGTCCAGCTGCAGCAGTAAATCAAGTGTGAATTAGAAAGTAGATAAGATTGTGAGAAACCAATTATAGAAATATCTTACACCTTAATCCTTAAGTCATGACTACTAATGAACAAGAAACAGTTTATTTGTCCAATCGAAGTGATTATTAACTCTAGCCTTTTCCCTCACATATTAGAAGCTTCATTAATAACTCTTGAGATGCAGTGCAAGATAACAGACGTCCTTCAACTAATCTGACCGATTTCAAATTATTTGAGAGACTCAAGATGAGACTCTGATAGCAGTGAAATGTACAGTTACTACCAACCAAGAAAGGAAACCCACTAACACATGAGGCCTAAGTAGGAGCAACAGAAATGAGAAAAGGCCATTCCTGGTCGTCAGAAAGGCGTTGCTGTTGAGCAACAAACAGAACACTCCTACATTCTCCACCATCATCTGCCACGACAAGTGAACCACCATCAATCAAAGGATTCTCACAAAGGTCCCTTGCAACCTTTTCATATGAAACTATGTCCACCGAAAATCCGTTGCGTTTGAAGACTTTCTCAATCCATTTTCCTTCATGCTCCTGCAATCATAGATCCTGTGCTTAGACAGTTACCATTCACCCTGTTACTAGCATAAAATAAGATATGAATAAAAATGAAAATGCAATACGTACTTCTGAACCGGAATCCAGTTCAACAGCTACTAGAGGTAACTCTCCCACAAAATGACTACCTTTCATAGCTAGACAGCTAATTTGGTAAAGAATCTCTCCAAGTCTATCCGATGTCATTGGATAGAATCCCTTCATATTGATGAGTTTTTTGTCACTATAGACCCGAATGCCTTCATGCTCAACAGCATGAACATCAAAAGATGCTACTATTCACAATAATTAGAAACAACCAAACAACTGGACCAATTAAATTATATGTAATCACCTGGATTTCAAAACAACCATCTGGATGCAACTGCGTTCAATCCACTTTAACTACCAGTGCTTTGGGTCAAACTTCTAGACCCCTCTTCAGATATAATTGTATCATACGGTCCAATTTATACCTGAGAAGGGGTCTAGAAGTTAGACCCCAGAACACCAGTAAATTAGAGTGGATTGAACACAACTGCATCTACATCTAGATGTTTTGAATAGGAGAACCTGTGGAAATAATCTTTAAAATTTAATCACCTGGATTGCCCAGAAACTTGGCTTATCACCTTTGTAACCCAAGCTCCGTAGCCTCTCTTGCAATTCTGATAATTCAGCAGGAATATGCCTGAATAGAGATTTCCTTGATGTTCTTGCTCCAACTTCTGGCCAGGTTTAAAGAGTAAGCTTATCAAAGGTCGATCAATATATGACCTATAACATGAAATATTATTGTCTATCATTCAGTATTAAATGTCAAAACTAAACAAAGAATTTTATTCTTTTACATTTAATTTATTATTTATATACAATTTGGGAACTTATCATGGTTTGCTAAAAAAAATAGTTCAGGAGCCTCATATCATGAAGAATCAAACCACCATATGACTTTTAAATCTGATCCCAAGTGAGATAGCGAGAAAATATTTGTGAGTTACAGGAATCAGTAAAATTGATCGAAATGCCTGCACAAGATGCATGAGATTTTTAAGATCCAAAAAGTTGTTTCCATGGCAGTTGAATATGGAAAAATGAATTTGTGTTCTTCAACTGGCATGATATCTAGTAAAGTTGCACTCAGCTCCACTAGGTTAATCTAATAATAGCAAAGGTTATCCCAGTTATGACCAATGATTTCAGACTAATGATTAGTTTAACACTACACACAGTTGCTAGAACTATTGATGAATTGAGGATCTCCAAGTCCTTACCTACCTTCTTTGGGTACATTTTGGGTGGGTTTAAGCATACTGCCAGCTCACTTCTAATATGAAAACTTATATTTACAATGTACAGCCTAAACAACAAACACAAATCCAAGAGCCCATAAATGGAACATAGGACTAAAGTCAATTTAGTAATTACACAATAGGAAAAAAAGTAAGTACGTGTGGAGGACTGACTCACAAGATTAGTGTAAGTTTATGGCTCAAACTTCTTGCCGGATGGCTGCAAATCTAACTTACTAATGAAACAGAATTAACATAAACTACCTAATATAATAAATAAATATTTAGAAACGAGTAATTATGAATGAATAGAGCACTATCTTATTCACCAAACTGAGCCTATAGCAAGCTTACAAACTGTGCTTCCATATTGCATTTTATCGAGAATACAAGAGGAGATAGAATAAGAACTCAGACTTCTGAAATAGAATGAAAGCATGATTTCCCAAAAGCCTATCTAGAGAAAATCAGGAAATAAAGCAAACTTATCCTAAAATTATCTGAAGAATATCTAGAAATAAAATGTCTAATATCTATAATATCCACCTAAGCAAGATGAATATAACCTAAGCTGTAAAAGTGTGATTTACATCAATAGTTAGTGATAAAACCCAAAACAAGGCAACCAGTCAATAAAAATCAGAATATAAGTTCAAATAATATAAATTAAAATTTGCCAAGTGGTTAGTCATTGAATTGATTTGTGAAAAAATGGAGATAAGACTTCTAACAATCCTCAATTATGGATTATGATTATGTCAACTCAACAAAATACTTCCTAAACTGAAATTTAACTTAAATTTGGTCTACAGATTCAGTTAGTTCATTCCCCTATGCATGAAAATGAGAAAATCAAGTCAAATATATCCAAACAGCAGCAGTAAACACCATCAAATGGACTAAAACACAAAGCTGCACTTCAAGAAACCCTTAAATGGGACTAAAACTCCAGAAGAATGAGCATAAATGCCTCATGCTACTAATTTTCAGTCAATTACAAGTGTATACATAGTCTTGGGAGCAAACTACTACATCATGAATAAGAAGCTCCTGCATCTATAGATGGTTGCAACTCCATGGAAAATCCTTGTTCTTCACCTCCAATTGTATTAAATGAATATATGGAAGCAAAGAATAAGAGCCAACCCTTGCCCAAGATGTTCCTTGTCCTTTTAAGATGTCCTTGAGCAGAAAAATTCATTTGAAATGCTCAGATTTGGAAGAGACAATGCAAAAAAAATCTTCCAACTTCCTCACAAAATGAAACTACAACTAAATGACAATGCGTAGTTATGAAACTGCCAATTGTTGATATCTGGCAGTTACAAAACCACTGCTTGACAAAAACTGGTAGTCTCGTGACTTATCACCAGCACAAACTAGCTCATTTCTACCCATGTTCCTCTAATCACCGACTTCTCTAAGATGTTCTGAACCATCACAAAGCTGTCTTCCATAGTCACATTATACGTACACGGCAACGACACAGAAATCCAAAAGTATAAATGGAATTCAATTACACAGGTTTAAATAAGCAAAAAAAAGGGAAAAACAGCAAATTAAAAGACACTAAAATGCTCATAAAAACACACAGGAAAAACTGCAAATGTTATTTCATGCAAAATAGAGTGCGTAGAAAATGAAACAAAGTACAAACACTTCAATTATAATTCTCATTAAGTATCAATATGTCATAGGCTCGTTACTCAGAGTCATTAGTGTCAACTGTCATATCTGATATACAAAACAAAATTGGAGAATACAAAATTCAAAATTCAAAATTCAAATAGCTTCAAAGGCAGCCATGGCTAGATATGTGAAGCAGACGTTGATGCCCCTACTGTAGCAGCCACTTTGTCCAAATGAGCACATTCATGATCATCCATGACCTTATTAAAGTAATATTGTTATATTTAGCGTATAATGGTCATCTTAGTCGTTCGGTTAGTTTTAGTAACTTTCTTTTTATTGTTTTCCTTATCGATTGTTTCTGTTTTAGAAACATCATTTGTAATTGCTTATTTAAGGAGTATTCTTCTCCTTTGTAAATCAATCAATTACCATTTCATGGTATCAGAGCAAAGGCAATTTTTTGGCAAATTTTTGTAATAAAATTCATGGCTTAATTACCTAAAAAATTTGAAATACATTTTCAGAAGTTTCTGATCGATTTTTTTAAAAAAATCTTGGGATTTTTCTGTTTTAAATCGTGTCCTTTCTTTCTCTGCAAATCGCATGACCTGTTCATACACAACTGGTGCAGTGTGCGACCTAGGGTTTTTGGCACGCAATTTCTTAAGTTTTTTTGACTTTTTGTCTAAAAAAAATCGTGCATGACTTTTGAGCCTTTTTTTTCACGATTTTTTCTAACAAAATCACACCCTCTGTCTCTGAAATCGTGGTTCTTTCGCATCTGGACGTTTTTTTTCCACGTGACCTAATTTTGCACACGATTTCTGAAGTTTTTTGATGATTTTTCTAAAAAAAATCGTGTCTCCTATGCACCTAGGGTTTTAGACCTAGGTTTTTTTTAATTTTACAGAATTTTTTCTTATTTTTTAATAAAACTGTGGGTTTCAAAGCAGCACCTAGGGATTTGTGACAGCTGATCGCCTAGGGTTTGAAGAGCACACAAGAAATACTAAGAGGGGGGGTGAACCAGTATTTCAGAACTTTTAAAACTTTAAATGATATAATCCATATGAATCAGAAATCAAAACATTAACAGCAACCACAAAACAAGATAAATACCATGAACACCAAGATTACGTGGAAAACCCTTTCGGGTAAAAAACCATGGCAAAATATTGCTTTTATTATTTCAAAGGGCACCAACCTTGTTTACATAGGTGAGCACCAACCCACTGAGAGCACCAACTCTCTGAAGCACCAACTCTAGACTTCGAAAATTAACCAAACGCTGAAAATCTGCCCCTTAACAACAGTATACTTCCTTCACACCGAGACACTCATACAAAAATATGCATAAAACAGTTCTACTTCCAAATCTGCACAAACACCTTGACTAATAATCTTCTTGTATTTCAATGCCAATAAGAACTTCATAACAATACTCTCACAGCAGAAACGCCTCACAATTTTTTGCATATATATATTCAGACCATTGCATATTCACACCCTTTCATAAAGTAATGACGGCAACAACCACTCTCGCACTTAAGACACAATTCACAGACATTTTTTTTATGGTCTAAAAGGCATTTCAAACACATCACATTTTCCTTAATCATTGATCATCTTTTTACATTCACAGCTACTGCAGTTATGTGTAGTGGAAAGCAGCGATAATAATTTCTGAGGAGCCCGAATTCAAACTTCACAACTTTTATGTCTCAGAACCATACTCCAATAAACTCAGTAATGTCGTACAAAGAAAAATGAGTGTCATTGCATCGCTCAAACTTGAAGTCAAAAGAAAAATGAAAGAAATTAATTTCGGGCGCCAAGAGCAAAGACAAGTAAATGCAAACTTTTGAGCAGATTATATGAGCCAACCTGCAAATAAAAACAACAGCCCCGATTTTAAAATAGAGGATATCAACACTACCACACACACAAAGTTACTCCTGTGGCATCCTAATAAAAGTATCAATGCTCTCACACAGAGATTTTATATAATCCAAAGTCATCCCACAACGTTGAAGCCGTTACAAAAGAAATGCCACGAATCATTTGTAGAGCTGTCGCTGGCTTTAGTTAGCCACTCCAAATTCGACCTCCTGCCACATCTAAATGAAAAGATTCATGTTTAAATAAAATACAAGCCATCTCAAAAAACATAGAAATGATGCCGCCCAAATAATTTCATCGGCGGCTCATAAAAACGTCTCCTTCTAAATATGCAACGTTAATTATTCTCCTATAAAATATTTTTAACACAAACACCTGTAGATAACCGCCACTAATAAAAGTCATCCTCACGTTAGATTAAAATAATCGCTCTCAATAGACTCGATATTTAGAATGAAAGAGCATTAATCATATCCTTAGAGACACATATAAAGAAACCGCCTCTATAGAGATAAATCGTGCCAAGAAGTTTATGAAATCTTTCAAATATCTCCAAAAGAATCAAAATGCCACATAGCCATAGAATATTCAACCTTGGAAAGACTTTTCAACCTGCTGATATAGAATTGCTGATTTGGCATAAAATGTTGACGAGGTAGACTAACAAGCAGCTGAAGCACACAAGCAACCTACTGAAGCAAACACCTAACCAGCTCAAGCAGACACCCAAGTAGCTCAAGCAACCAGCCAGGTAGCTCAAGCACACAACTAGGTAGCTCAACACACAAGCAAGTAGCTCAAGCAGCTCAACCAACTTGACATCAATGACAAAAACAATCAACAATCTCCCCCTTTGTCATTGATGGCAACACCAATTGAAACCACAACCAAAACTGCACCAACAACACCTCCTGAAATTTGAAATGCACTAAAACCAATCTGGTCCCCTTGGCTCATTACTCCCCCTTTGACATCAATGACAAACTGAACAACCAATGTCATGTCATAATGAAAAAATTTGTTGATCACGTGACATTAAAATCTGAAAACCATCTTAAACGATAATGAAAATCTGATGAATAATCAGCCGATTTACAAGCTAAGAGATGCTCCAAAACTCATTTTCAGAAAGCCAAAAACACAAGAATAAAAAACTTGCAAATCTAAACCAACCTTCATAACTGAAATGGGGTAGATAAAATATAACAAAGAACGCTCCCCCTGAGTCCAAACACCTCCTCAATGGGGTGAATTCATTTCTGACTTCTCTTTTTCTACCTCTTTCTTCTCCCTCCAAACCTTCTTAACTTCTTTTGCATTTTCAACCCTCTTGTTTTGCTTAGAAAAATCTGCTACATCACTTCTACAAACTCTTGCAGTATGACCAAAGTTATTGCATTTGTAACATCACATTGTAATTCAACCAAGGAGCAAAAGAATTCTTATTCGCATGTCTGAAATTATTTCTTGCATAAACTCTACAATTTGCAGCCTTGTGACCAAAACGATTGCAAGAAAAACAATATCCATAAAAGAATCATTAAACCTGATCAAGCGATCTTGCCTTTGAATAGAAGGTCTTTTGGAAGTGTTATTTTTGTTCTTTGAATGCAAATGTTTTGAGCAATCGGTGTTACCTATCTGTTGTTCCTCATTTGTAGGCATGGAACATTGACCTTCTTCAAATCCAACTCCACTCTTATCAACTAAAGACTTTTGTGAACCAATGATCTTATCCAAGGACATAGAGCATTTCTGATTTATCTTCTCATTACTCAGCTGTTTTGATGATTTGTCTAAATTTCTAAAAGAAACAATTGTAGCTTCAAGTTTTTCTACATTCTCTTCTTTTACATTAAGCTGATTTCTGATTTCTGATTTCTTCTTCTATTTTCTTTGCCTCTTCAACCTGAACCTTCAAATCAACTATCAACTTTTTTGCTTCTTCAAGGGCTTGGGATGACTTCATTTTTGCATCACTTTCTTCTTGTAATAGCAACTTCAAGTTCTGATTTTTCTTTCTAAGTCTCTTGATTTCACTTAAAACACTAATTAGTTATGCTTCAAGATCAACTTCAACTTCTTCATCATATTGCTCATCATCAATATCTTCATCTCCATTCTCAAGTAAGTTTACTTCTTCAGCCATAAACAATATTTCTTCTACTGAAGACATCACTAACTTCTGATGAACTATTGTGATCATTTGAATAAAAACTTTTAGCAGATTTCTTAATTGGAATGTTTTGATTTCTTCTCACAATCACTATCCTCGATCTTCTCATAAAGGCATTTTGTTGCAAAGTGTCCCACCTTTCCACAATTGAAGCATTTGAAAGGCAACTTGCCTTTGTATCTACTGGAACCCTTCTTCAACTTTCTCATGAAATGTGTCTCTATAGAATCCAATGTTCCACGGAAACGCATTTCCCCCACTTTTCGGCCACGTTTCGGAAACGGGGGTGTTTCAGGGACGGGGAAACGAGTACTTGACGTTTCCCACCGTCCCGCCACCGCCACCGGTGCTCCACCGGAGATGGGGAAATGTCTCCGCGTCTCCCGTGGAGACGTCTCCACACCTCCTGGGGAGACACCTAGGCATTTCTCAGGAGGCGAGGAGACACCTAGCCGTCTCCCGTTGAGCCCCACGTCAATGGCGACTTGAACTTAAAATTTAAAAATAAATTTTGATATTTTAATGTTTTGGGGTTACCCTAATTTGGCATGGGCCCCACCCCTTCCTCCAAAACAACACAAAACCATCTAATTTTATCATTTCACTCACATTTTGAATGACTGATTTTTTTTGCAACCAACTGAAAAGGAGGAAAAACTTGAAGAAGTCCAATTGAAGGAGTGAAAAGGGTGATTGCAAGTGTGATAGGACTTAGGAGTGAGAAGGAGCAAGAAGAAGAGGAGGAAGAGGATTCTACTGCATTTTGAAGAGATTTTTCAAACACAAGGTAGGGTTTTTGAAGTTTTTTTCAGATTCCTTGTTGTTTTTGTTTTATTTTTTGAGTTTAAACTTTTCTTTTTCTTATTCATCTCAAAGTGTCATGTCCCCGAAATAACAAAACCATAAAGACCAAGTGTTAAAATACAAATCAATTAATAAATAAAATAAATAGCAATATTAATATTAAATATAAAATAAATGTGTATCATATCAATATAAAAATATATAAATATGAAATAACAAATATAATAATAATATATAGGCAAATTATTGTTATTACATTCTAGTATTAAATAACTTAGTATCAAAAATAATAATAAATAAATATTATAATCATTACACATCAGAGATTGTAATACATTAGAATAAAATAATAATAAGATATTAGCAAATTGTTTTATTATTGTACTTTAATGTTAAATTATGTTCAATAAAATATCAAAATAAAATAATAAAATAAACAGAAATCTGAAATATTATAATTATAGTAATAATATATTATTTTAAAAATAGATATTATTGTGATAATAAAGGCAGCATTTAAATCTAACAAAGGGATGTATTTTATAAAAAGTCACCTCTTTCACCAAACAATACATTCCCCCCATGAGTCACCTACCTTGAATGGTATAAATAGAAGGAAGGAAAATAAAGAAGGGGGAAAAAACATGGAGAAATAGGATTTGCAATTTAGAACAGCAGCAACAATTATTGTTACGCATTAGAATATAGAGCCATTTAATATATATAATATTTAATAGGCATGCAAGTATATATGCATAGATATAGATAAATTTTATAATGAATAATATGCAATGAATAAAGAATATATATGAATAAGGAAAGAATAATTATATAAATATATATATATGAATCCTAATGGATATAAGTAAAAGAATAATTATATATATATGTATATAAAGTATATATATATGTATAAATACATATACATGATTATGCAATAATGATACTTATAAGTAATGATGACTCTTTAATATAAACATAAGTAGATTATGTATATTTATGAATTGTCTTCATCCTATGATCAATTTAGTACAAGGTTGAAGGAAGCGAGTAAGAAAACATGGAGAGATATAGCAACTCAGATGATGTATTCACTTAGCAATAATATTTAGCATATTTTGAATATAAGAAATAGATATTTCTAATTTGATTATTGGTGTAATGCTTTCTTTAGTATTATCATGATGATAATGATGTTGATATTAACTTAAAGAATTAGTAATAAATGCAAATGTATTTGATTGCTAAAAGATTGTCTTCTCTGTGTTTGTAAGCCTACTAGGGTGGAAGGGCCTGAGACAGGTGGTGCCTAAAAACCCCACTTAACAATCCGCTGCGGCCATGGAGGGGTGGGGGTCCCACTTAACAATCCGCTGCGGCCATGGAGGGTGGTAGGCCTGGAACCCCTTATAAGCTCCGCTGGCTTCCCCCAGTAGGTTGAGTGTCTTTCGAGGTGATGGCACAGGTAGAGAAAGCAAGTACAAGTGTTTCCTCTAAGCACGCCACTCCGAGACGTTCATATCGCTCGGGGCCAAGGGGTGGGTTGTCCTGATAGGACGCTTGTGCTCTTGGGCTTAGATGGATAGCTTTGGGCGGCTCTACCCATGCCACTCCTCATATGTCTTTATTATTGATTTGTGATTATATTTATATTTGGATATCTAGATATTAATGCTAACAGATATATGTACATGTGGAAATATTAAATGCAGACTTCAATCCAAGATTACTTAGTCAAAGAGAACATTCATTTGAAAAAGAAGAAACCCTAAACCTGATCAACAAGTGAATTCTAGGGCAAAGTCGGGTAAGGGACATTACACAAAGACTCAAAATCGGATTTGATGTTGAATCTTGAGGGCAAAATGATGAAGATGAATGAATCATTCATCATTTTGCCCTCAAGATTCAACATCAAGTTTTTTATTTTAAAAATTTAATATTGAACTTTTTTTTTTCTTATTCATCTCAAAATCAGATTTGATGTTGAATCTTGAGGGAAAAATGATGAATGATTCATCCATCTTCATCATTTTGCCCTCAAGATTCAACATCAAATTTTATTATTTAATATTTTAATTTTAATTTTTATAAAATATAAAAAATTTAAATTATAAATTGAAAATTTTGTTTTCAAAATTAAAATTTCAAATTTGTATTTCAATTTGTTAAACTAGGCTGATTTTATTTTAATTTTGTGAAATGCAGTGTCACTTTCACAATGAGCAGTTGCACCAAAGACATGAGTGGGGATGACATGGAAATTCATTCCCATAGTGAACATGATTCAGATTTTGAACCTGAGAATGAGGGGGATGACCATGGGGTTGATCCTGCAGCCCAATCTAGTTCCATGGTGAGTGCACCAACTAGTACAGGTTGCCCTTCAGAGTTGTTGGCAAAGTATGCTAGGGGTCCTTTTGATCCTAAGTCTCCTCTCAAACAACTTGCTTCAAGAATACAAGGCACATCACATACAAGTGGGGGAACAAGGAAGTGGAAGTGCAACATTTGTGGGGTTGAATGGTTTGGTAGCATCACTAGAGTGAATGCGCACTTTCTTTTTTGGACAGGAAAAGGTGTGGACCCTTGTAAGTTTTTGAAGGAACCTAAAAATATAAAGTATAGAATGGAGTTTAACAAGCTTTGGGGCGTTCCAGAGGACACAAATATTTCAGTCCCTACTACTTTGTCTGCTAGGGTAGCCCTTCAACACATCCATGATGCACCACATACTTCTCCTCATGCTTCGCAGACGGGAGGAATGATGTTTGGATCTCCATCCACTTCCACTACTAGTGCCGCTAGGGGGACAGCTGCAGGGAAACGCAAGTTGCGGACATCGCAGAGTAACCCCATAGCTGATATGTTTAATGTGCAGCTGAGAGATGAGAGATGAATCCATTGGCAAGTTCTTTTTTTCCAATGGCATTCCATTTCATGTTACACAGTCTCCTTATTATAGGGAGATGATGGCTATGGTGACGAAGGGAGGAACATCATATGTGCCACCAAGTGAGACAAAAAATGAGGACCTCGATCTTGTATATGTGTTATTCCAAGATCAATATTTTGATGGAGAAGATGAAGGCATGTTGGGTGGCATCTGAGTGCAGCATAGTTATGGATGGGTGGACGGACATTAGCCATCGTCCACTCATCAACATCATGGTCACATGTGCAGAGGGCCCATACTTCCTTAGAGAAGTTGATTGTACAGGGCATCGCAAAGATGTTGATTTTCAGTTTCCAGTCCTCAAGGAGGCTATTGAGGAGGTTGAGCCACAAAATGTGGTCCAAATAGTCACAGATGCAGCCCATGTGTGTAGAGCAACAGGGAGACTCATTGAGGCAGCCTATAGACATATTTGGTGGACCCCATGTTGTGTGCATGCCATGAACAATGCACTCAAGGACATGGGGAAGATTGATTGGATTAGAGGAGTGGTCACCGATGCCAAAGATGTGCAGATGTTTATCTGCAACCACCACACTTCACATGCACTCTTTAGGACCTTCGCGAAGGAGTTCTTGAAACCAATGGAGACCCGATATGCATCATATTTCATTCTCTTGGAGAGAATGATTGAGTTGCAAGAGGCGTTGCAACTCATGGATATAACTAATGAGTGCAATAGGTGGGTCGAGGCCAAGACAGCGTAGGGGAGAAGGGTGAAGGAGATAGTGAAGAGTGATGTGTTTTGGACTGATGCGAAATACATTGTCTCCATCACTTCTCTAGTATTCCAGGTTATCAGATATGGAGATGGGGATGTACCTAACCTTGGAGAGGTGTATGAGTGCATCAACTCTATGCTTGACTAGATGAGGGTTGTTGTGCGAGTGAAGGACAACTCTCTAGCATTCTACAATGAGCACATCCAGCCAATCATTCAGCGCAGATGGGACAAGTTGAACACTCCTTTGCATATGGTTGCCTTTGCCTTGAATCCTAAGTGGTACAAGGGCAGACTGGGTAGAGTGACACCGATTCAAGATGATGAGGTGAAGGCGGGTTTCTTTAGGTGCATAGAGAAGATGTATGATTCTAGAGATACCGACACACTTCGCACTGAGTGGACCAAATTTGCCACTCTTAGAGGCTATTCAGATGCGGCAAAGATGGATATAGAATCTATGGCACGGGAGGACCCACTTTTGTGGTGGAATTGTCATGGTACGAAATCTTCGACCACCACTCTAACTATCCCAGGTTTCCAATTCTTCAACTGCTGAGAGGAACTGGTCTACATATAGCTTCATCCACTCTCTTATGAGGAACAGACTTACCTCTAAGAGAGCAAAGAAGCTTGTGGCTATACACAGTGCTTTGTGTCTCATGGACCGCAAGACACTTGGGTACAAGGAGAGTCCAGCGGCACGATGGGATGTGGAGCCAGAGGAGCCTTCACAGATTGATGAGGATGATCCTACCACTTCAGATGCAAGGCTGGTTGGTGTGAGCTTGAGGGATCTTGACCTTGTGGAGTCCAACAGTTCCAATGATGAGGAGTTTGCACTTGCAGATGATTAGATGCCTCCCTTCACTACATTTTGAGTTTTGACATTTTGGCATTTTGTCTTTTGTAATGCTATTGCTATTAGTATCTGTATTTACTATTTGGCATTTGCTACTCATTGTAATGATGAATCATGTAATCATCTTTATAGACTTTGTGATATCTCATATGACATCAGATATTCATATTTTCAATATAATATAAATCTCCAATTTGACAATTTCATTTGTCAAATTTTATTTAGCAATTAGCATTCAAGAAATCTTTGTATTTAGATTTAGTATTTCAAATTTTGCTATGTTATAATTTTACTAATTTCCTATAGTTTCATTTGAAATGTAATTCTTATACTGTTATACTGTTATACATCTTTTCAAAACTAGTTTTTCAAGTACTATAAGTATATGTATAACTATATCAGGACCACCATCCCGCCACCCCGCAGCCGTTGTCCCCCCGTCGTCCCCAAACTTAGGCCCTTTGTCCCCCCGTCCCGGAAACCCGTCCCACTGTCCCCAACGCCCGTGGAACACTGGCAGAATCTGAATTTGAATCTAAACTATCGTTGGATACTTGTTCCTTTTGTTTTCCTTTCTTTGATGCTTTGAAGGTTGTCTCTTTCTTTGATGAAGATTCAGTATCCCTCATCTCATAAGCTATCAATATACCATGAAGCTTATCAATTGACATTTTGTCAAGGTCAACCATCTTTTCTATAGCAGAAATCTTTGCATCAAATCTTAATGGTAAAGACCTTAATATTTTTTGAATAATAACACAATCTTCAACCTTTTCACCAAGACCCTTAAGGGAGTTCACAACTTCATCTACCCTTAGAAAATAAGCAGCCGCAATTTCTTCTTATTTCATTCTCAAACTTTCAAACTACATTCTATGAGTTTGAATTTTGGCCTTCTTTACTTTTTCATCTCCTTCATATGCATTCCTAAGCTTATCCCACATGGCTTGAGCAGTGTCATAGTGCATGACTTTTAGAAATTCAAATTTTGACAATCCACACAATATTGCATTGATGGCCTTTGTGTTGCTTTCAAAAGCTCTCTTTAGATCAGCAGTGGATCGAGGAACCGAAGGGACAGTATAGCCTGACACCACGTTGTTCCAAACATCAAAACCAAGTGACATAAGGTAGGCTCGCATTCTAACACACCAATATGCATAGTTGGAGCCATCAAACAAAGGAGCTCTATTTGTTGTAAGCCCTTCAAGAGCATTCATCTTGTGTGCTAATAGGACCAACCTCCAAGCTTTTAAGCTCTATTTTGAAGGAAACCGCTCTGATACCAATTGAAGAGCACACAAGAAATACTAAGAGGGGGGGGGTGTGGGGGTGAATCAGTATTTTAGAACTTTTAAAACTTTATATCATATAATCCATATGCATCAGAAATCAAAACATTAACAGCAACCACAGAACAAGAGAAACACCAGGATTACGTGGAAAACCCTTTCACGTAAAATACCATGGCAAAATATTGCTTTTATAATTTCAAAGGGAACCAACCCTATTTACATAGGTGAGCACCAACCCACCAAGAGCACCAACTCCAGACTTCGAAAATTAACCAAATGCTGAAAATCTGCCCCTGAACAGTATACTTCCTTCACACCAACTGAGACACTCATACAAAAATGCATAAAACAATTCTCCTTCCAAATCTGCACACACACCTTGACTGATACTCTTCTTGTATTTCAATGCCAGTAAGAATTTCATAACAATACTCTCACAACAGAAACGCCTCACAATTTTTTGCATATATATATTTAGACCATTGCATATTCACACACCCGTTTCATAAAGTAATGACAGCAACAACCACTCTCACACTTAAGACACATTTAACAAACGTTTTTTTTATGGTCTAAAAGGCATTTCAAACACATCACGTTTTCCTTAATCATTGATCATCTTTTTACATTCACAGCTACTATAGTTATGTGTAGTAAAAAGCAACGATAATAATTTCTGAGGAGCTCGAATTCAAACTTCACAACTTTTACATCTTGGAACCATACTCCAATAAACTCAGTCATGTCGTAAAAAGAAAAATGAGTGTCATTGCATCGCTTAAACTTGAAGTTTGAAGAAAATGGAAAGAAATTAATTTTAGGTGCCAAGAGTAAAGACAAGTAAATGCAAATTTCTGAGCAAATTATATGAGTCGACCTCCAAATAAAAACAACAGCCCCGATTTTAAAATAGAGGATATCAATGCCACCACACACACAAAGTTACTCCCGTGGCATCCTAATAAAATTATTGATGCTATCACACAGAGATTTTCTATAATCCAAAGTCGTACCACAATGCTAAAGCCGTTACAAAAGAAATGCCACAAATCATTTGTAGAGTTGTTGCTAGCTTTAGTTAGCCGCTCCAAATTCGACCTCCTGCCACGTCTAAATGAAAAGATTCATGTTTAAATAAAATACAAGTCGCCTCCAAAAACATAGAAATGATGCCGCCCAAATAATTTCATCATCGGCTCATAAAAACGTCTCCTAAATATGCAACGTTGATTATTCTCCTCCAAAAGATTTTTAACACAAACACCTGTAGATAGCCGCCACTAATAAAAGTCGTCCTCACATTAGATTAAAATAATCGCTCTCAATAGACTCGATATATAGAATGAAATAGCATTAATCATACCCTTAGCCACCCATATAAAGAAACCGCCTCTATAGAAATAAATCGTGCCAAGAAAATTATGAAAGCTTTCAAATATCTCCAAAAGAATCAAAATGCCACATAGCTGTTGAATCCCTCTTGTGCTATTTTTGTCCTTGATGTCAATTTGTGATACTTTGGCATCCTGGTGGTCACTTTCTCAGTTGATCTGCTTTTATGTCTGGCACATTTACTTCATTGATTATATTATCTTGGTGGCTCTGATATTTTTGGCTCCATGTGCAAATCTCGGTTGAGGTATTTGGTTACAGGTTCTTGGTTCCATTGATCAGGTGATATGCTTCTGGTCTAACAATCATGTTTCAGTGGTGCACTTAATTACAAGTATTTTGGCATTCTGGTTAGGGGTTTGATCATCATTGTGTTTATGTTTTTGAGATACTCTTTGATCATTCCTTCACTCTTCGTTCATGGTAATTGGCATGGGATTATGGCTTTGTGAATTTTACATGAAATCAGTCCTCATGTTTTTGGATACCATTGGACATTATAGCATTGGACTTCATAGTGATGGCAAATCGGCTTTGGTTAAAGGGATTTAAATTGATCTCCTATTTGCATTTACATCGGGTCAAAATGATTAATATTTATTTGGGCCTAAAAGCCGACAGCAAGTATAACACTCAGCTTTGGTAAGACCGCGCTTAAAAAGTCTTACCGCGGTACTGTTGTCAGTTAAGCCAGTGACCGCGGTAGTGCGGTGTAAACCACCAGCGGCAAGCAAAACTACTACCGCTACACCGCGGGCAATCAACAGTGAAACCACAGTAGTGCGGGTAAACAGTCAGCAGCAAGCAAGACGGCTACCACTACACCGCGAGTTGTTAGGAAGTTAACCGCGGTAATGCGGTGGAAGATGTTAGTGGTTTGAAAGGTGCTACCGCTATACCGCGGATTGTCAGAAGCTTAACCGAGGTAGCACGGTTGAAACAGTTAGCAGTTAACTTGGAGCTACCGCTGTACCGCAAGTAGTTTGAAGCGAGACCGCGGTTGGGCGGTAAATGATGCGATAACAGTTAGTGTTAGCTACCACTGTACCGCGGGTAGTCTGAAGGGTGGCTGCGGTTGTGCGGTAAGGAAACAGATGTCAATTTATTCCTGTCAGCATGCATGTCGTGGATCTTTCTGCGGATTTCAAAGTGTATTATGCGGTTTTGATTTATTAATTTTTTGTCCTTTCGGACTCCAAATGCTATCATATTATGCAAAGGATTTCATGTGGAAAGTAGGGCATATCTCTATGCTTCATTGTTCAAGGGTTTGGAACCCTAATCTTGCCGCCTCCATGGAATCTCTCTCTTGGCCGTTTCATTGTGAATTCGACTGTCTTTTTTTGCAACTCTTGGACAACGAATGGAGAAGCTTGAAAGACTGTAATGTCCCCGATTTAGCCCTACGCTCTACAATTGGATTTAGCCTATTTCCAAAAACTAGTAGGCTAAGCAGAATGAGAAATTAGGATTTCCTATTTTATAAGAGGTTTCAGATGCAATTTTGAGGGCTTGCATGTGTGTTTTTCTGACACATGTCTAGTGGAGTTTTATAGGTTTTCAGAGATCTCCAAGGTGATGTGGCATGCATCTGAATCTGACATCCTTTCCGGGCACTTACTATTTATAGTAAGTCATGATGGTTGCCCGGTTTGTACTTAAAAGATACTTGGAAACACTTACTATTTATAGTAAGTCATGGTACTGCTCAGTTGGCATACAGATGTGGTTTTGGCAAACTTACTATTTATAGCAATATGCTATTTTTGGTAAGTATATTTATAGCAGTATCACTCTAGCAGCAACTCAATCTTTTGCAGTTCAGTGTGGCCGATCAGTTTGGCTTTCTGTTGAGTTGAGGTGAATTTACTATTTTTGGCAGTGGCTATTTTTAGTAACTCTAATTTTGGCAGTATCATCATCTGTAGTTCAGCTCAGGTCATCATGCTATTTGTGGTAATCCTTCAGTTTTAGTATTGGCATTGGTTTTGGTTATCTCCTTGGACTAAATGTTATACTTAGTCAATTTCATGTTTTTAAGTTGTACCCCATGCCTAGGAGTGATAACTTCATGTTATTTTAAAGAGGGGACATTAAGGGGTCATGTTGAGCATTTAATGATTTATTAAAATGCTTTATTGTTGCAAATAGAAATTTACGCCTAAAGGGAAGGGAAATAATGTTTTATTATTTCATAATAAAGTGAATGGTTGAAGGGCGTCCCTTGGGAAGTTGAAGTGATTCAACTTCTTGGAATTCAAAGTGTTTCATTTGCCCATTGAAACTTATATATTGTTGCATTGTGGAATGCTGATTATGTTATGTTTTGGAAAGCAAAGTTATGTTGCTGGTTTGAAATCCAGAATCCGACTAAGGGAAAGCTTAGCAATTCTATTCCACTCTTCGGGCCTGAAACTATGGTTCCCTAGATGATGGATCGAGAGTGTGCTTCATTCAGAAGTGCACATTGAGCCTCAATGTTGAAGATTCAGATGTAATTTCCAGATTTTATTGTTGCTGGTTCAGTCATGGCTGTAGGTGAAAATCATTAACAGCTTTAAGGATATTTCTAATTTGATTATGGGTATTTGTTCATCATGATTCTATGCTTGGGGCGACCCTCCCTACCAATTTGCAGATTTTAGTTTGGAGTCTTTGATTTTATATGTCAAAATCGCCCCTCAAGGAGGGTCGTACATTTCAGCTTGCATTGGGATTTGTGCCATAAATAAATAAGGGTGTTTTGAGGCTGTTTATTCATCTCAACAGGGGCGCCTATCTTCTAGTTGATCATTGCACTTGGAATCATGCAATTCGGAGGTAATTCGATTGAGTTATGAGCATTTGATAAATTTATGTAGTTGCTGATTTGACATTTCCAGAATTGCAGTTTGCTGAAACAGAATTAAATCATGTGTTGTTTCCATCCTTCTTCTTCTTTCTCATTATATTCTGACATGGAAACAATGTATAACTTGGTGCTTGAAAATTGGTGAAAACATTGTAATTTGCAACCTTCTCTTTTGTACAAACTGTTAACAGTAGTACTGTTTCAGTTTTAATATTGCTGCATTATTTAATTAGTTTCACACTAAGCACCCCTGGATGGTATACCACCAGTGAGGATAAATTGAATTGTAATCTGTTTTCATACCCACTTTCAAGTGGTGAATTGCCACTCTTCAGTGGATGTCTGCCGCAGCAAAAAAAGTATTTTAATTGTAATCCTTTCCCCTCACTATTTGATGGTAGCGTGGAAAGTTTCTTTGGCTGGTTATCCGCCTTTGTTACATTCAATTTCAGCATTAGTACTCCACCATATGTTAGCACCTCGCCTGTCAAAGGATCTTGAGTGCACATTCTTGGTATCGAGTTTAATCTCTCTCTTTCAGTGTAATCATTGTAATATTTGATTCAGTAGATCCTAGGGATCCTCTGACCATATGCCCGCCCCTCCTCCTTAAGTGGTTTTAGGGCGCATTCTTGGTTAGAGTTCTTTCATGCACGTTTTGAGTTATTCTAGCCTTAACGGATGCTTGGTTACATTGTAAATGTTCATTTAAAAATCAAAAAAATTGAGAGAGTATATTTCAAAGACCATCACCATGGTCGTTTCTCTTGTCAGGTTCTTGGCATCGGGTGAATACTCGAAATAGCAATGTGGCTCGGGTTGCTCAGCTACTCTACAGTTCTAGTAAATTGTTTATGAAAAATCCTTTTTTGGTCCTCACAGGTATTCATCTATCTTATCTTTACAGAACCGTTACCTTCTCTGATAAGGCTAATAAGGGATAAGTGTTTGCTTCTGTATGGAAGTTGAAGAGTTGATTTATTATAGATCTTATGCTATTTTTGTTTTTAGCACTGCTTGTGCAGGCTGCTTGAGAAAACAAGTTTCAGTCTGCCTATTATATTTGCACAATGCTTGAGTTCTCTCAGAAGATCTTATTCAAAATGATCTTTCCCTCATAATCACAGTAACATCTATCACTATTGCTCGACTATAACATGGTAACTTGATATTCATCTTGGGGGAATTCCTTGAAAGTGAAAAGCGAGCAATTGTTGTAACCTTTCTTGGGATGTAAAGATGAAAATGTAAAAAGAGGAAAACGGAGAGATTAGGGCTTAATCATCTCCGATAAACCAAAAAAAAAAAAGGGTAGTTCTGTTTTTTAAGTGAGCAAAGGGGGTAATGTAAGTGAGATGCTGAAAAATTGGATAACATAGTGTGTTGTCTGTTTTGTATTATGTATGATGAAAGATTGAAAAACAGAGAGTGAGAAAAAGAAAAGATATATCACTGTAATACAGTTTGATGAAAAGTTGTATTGTGACAGTAATTAGATTTTCCTCAAGCTGTCTTAAGGCTTGATAATGGGTGGAACACTGAAGAGTCATTCTTGACTTTTGAGCGTTCTACACATTGTCTGTCAAGAAGCACTTGACAGAAATAAAGAGAAACAAAGAGATCCTCTGTATCATTGTATGTTCTTTTGAAAAACACAAAGGGGTTGGTGCTCCTTGAGATTGGTGTCTCTAAACAGAGGGGTTGGTGCTCCTTGAGTCGGTGCTCAGAAATCAGCCTATGAGGCATTGTCAAAAATTGATGATTGAAATGAAAGCCTGAAAAAGGCAGCAGGTTTAGGAGTGGTTTTTCTACCCCAAGAGGGTTTTCCACTCGGCATATCTTGTGTCCATTTGTGTCTCTGTGATTCATTTGCTTCAGTGCTTTACTGCTTTCAAATGCAATGTTACACTACTCATTTCAGTTTATATGATTGCATTCGAATACATGAATGATTCTATCATTGATAAATGAGAACATATGTATAGTTCTTTTCAGTTTCAGTTAAATTTATTAAAGAAGTTATAAACACTGATTCACCCCCCCACCCCGACCCCCACCCCGACCCTGAGTGTATTTTCACTCCAACAATAGCCATAGAATACTCAACCTTGGAAAGACTTTTCAACTTGCTGATATAGAACTTGCTGATTTGGCATAAAATGCTAACAAGCAGCTGAAGCACACAAGCAACCTGTTGAAGTAGACACCCAACCAACTCAAGCAGACACCCAAGTAGCTCAAGCAACCAACCAAGTAGCTCAAGCACACAACCAGGTAGCTCAACACACAAGCAAGCAGCTCAACCAACTTGACATCAATGACAAAAACGCTCAATAGGGTTTAATTGATTTTTAACCAAAAAAAAAATCAGATTTTTTTGCAATAAGAAAAAAACAAAATTGTTGTTGGAGTTGACTTTGACCTCGCTTTCCGTGCCTTTGGAAAACAAGGAGGATGGCATCTTTGACCAACATCATGTTGGAAAAGCAACTAGAAATTCAACGGTAAAAATTACAATACCTAGAAACAGAGGATGCTCACCATTTTCAAGTACTGGTGTCTAGAACAGATTGTTTTGGGTACATCTACTCGTCCTACAATTGTAGGTAAAGACCAGGACAATTTCAATGAGCATAATCATGAAGGGGTTATGTTGCTCAAGTTATCTATCATTGATGAGATGCTTCCAAAAGTACCATCTGGCAAGACTATTGCACAAATCTGGACACACTTGAAGAATCTACACGAGACATCACACAAGGGCAGAGCATTCTTCCTTAAGAACATGTTCTCAATTATGATGGACGACAAGATGTCTTTGCAAGAACATCTCATGAAGATAAAAGACATTCGCAATCAATTGGAGACATTGGTCGCAAGATGGGAGAAGAGGATATGGTGGTTATCACACTGAAAAGCTTACCACTATCATATGAGCACTTCATTGAAACTCTCAACATTACCTCCACCAATGCTGACCTAAAGTTTGATGATCTGTGCAACAAGCTCTTGCAACTGGACAGGTGGTAGAAGCACTTTGGGAGCAACAACGAGACAGCCAATGTGGAACAGGCTTTTACTGCCAAAGACAAAGGCCAAGACAAGTCCTCTCAGCAGAATGGACAAGGCTAATATGAGGATAGCTCCAAGAAGAATATCTTATGTCATTATTGTGGTAAGCTTAGTCACATGAAGAAACACTGCAAGAAGCGGTTGGCTGATCAGAAATCCAATTAGGGAGGGTCTTAGCAGAAGGCCCATGTTGCAGAACATTCTGAGCAAGAGTCTGCCTTCTATGCATTCATGGCCAAATGACTAGCAGATTTTTTTAGCCTTTTCTCTACCAAATTTATTTTTGTTCATCAACCACAAGCTATGTATTCTTTACAACTTCCTCTAGCAATGGCCCACTCAAATCTCTAGCTATTAGGGTCTTAAACCCCTTACCTACAATTGTTAATGCATTCACCAAACCTTCCCAATATGGGTTGTTCACCACATTGAAAGGTAAATTATTATAGTACCAAAAATTTGTTGCTGCCATCCTAGCTTCATGATGTTTTTCTTTATTCCAACTGGTACCTTCAAGTGAAGGTTGTGCTCCTAGAACATTGCATGGAACAAAGTAATTTGGTCCTAATAAAGGAATCTGGCTACCAATAGAAAAAGAACCCTCAAGACTCTCACCAAAAGATGAATGTCGATGACGAATGCTTGGATTTGGGCCACCAAGGAGCCCCGATGGTGTAGAAGTGGATACACTGTGACTCAACACTACTGCTAGTGCTTCCTTTGTGTTTTGCCTTTCTTCTTTTTTCAACCCATAATCAACAAGAAGGGCCTTCTTCTCTCTAAACCATCTCTGGAGTCGATGCAGAGCATATGTTCACATTTTGTCCAGGTATTTTGGCAATGTGGTATTTTAATCTATTGATTCCCCCTATCATCCATTTATTGCACTCAGTACAAGTGACCTCACCCTTTTTATTTCCGGGTATCCCATACTTCCATGCAAAGTCTTTTCTAGATGGCCTTGAATTTGAAGTTGGCATTGCTGCTTCAATGAAAAAACAAAAAAATCAGCAAGGTTTTGTAAAAAGTCAGTAGGGTTTTGTAAAAAATCAGCAAAAAATAATAATCCTTTGAAAAAAAACAGAATTCAAAAACAAGCTAAAAATACTAGGAAATAGGTTATGAAGGGAAATAGAAAAAAAATTGCTAACATTACCCCTATTTTTCATGATTTTTCTGATTTTCAATCGAAGAAAACAAAAACAAAGAGAATAAAAATCACTTACCTGGCTCTATTTCGATCTCATATGCTCTTCTCTAGTTCTTCCAACCCTATTTCAATGTGTAGACCTATTTTGGGCAACCTTAGCAAAAGAAATGAAAAAAATAACACCAAAAATCATGTTCTAAAACCCTACTAAGTGTCTCCAGCCGCGGCGAGGGTCGTAGGTCAGGACTTGCGAGTCCGACCCTAGGATTCGCGCAAGTCCCTCACCAAGACTCGACAAGTTCAAGCCTGGACTCTCCGGGACTCAGCTTGCAAGTCCGTGGCGAGTTGACTCGGTGAGGCCTAGGACTCGCCAAGTCCTCAAACACTGGTTTCAAACATCCCAATGATCAATGATGATTTTCAGTCTTCAAACCAAGTTTCTCTACTAATTTTTGTGAAACCAGGGTTGCTTCTGAATGCACATCAAGTAGAGCATCCACTTTTCTTCCCTTCAATTGAATGTTTATGTAACTTCTTGCAAAGGAGACTTGTTGGTGAGAACTCATTATGTGCAAACTAAAGTGGACCTCCATTTGTGCCATACATTGATCTAACTTTTTTGTATTGACCTCTCCATTAAAGGGTTGTACATCAATCTTAGCTTCAGCCAAGGACATTGTTTTACTTTCTACTAGAAGATGATTCTTCTTGGTCTTGTTCTGCCCTCTTGGGCTCCTCTTCTTCCTCATGTTCTTGTGTGAACCCCAACTTCTTGGACAAGGCTAGGATTGTGTTTTCCAGCCCATCCAATTTTTCAACACGGAGCAAAATACGCGACACATCATCCTCCAGCCTTATGAACCTTACTTTATCTTCATCCATTTCCCTATTCACGTCTCTTGTCATTGACCTTGCTGTCCTATTTCACTCTCTTGTGCCAATCACGGGTACCCAAGGGAATAAATTTCCACTCCCACTAAATCTTGTAATGGGCATAACCAGCAAGTAATTTTTTTTAAGACATCAAAAATTACATTTTGCTCTTATACCACTTCATATTCTCCTAATGATGCTCAATTATGGATTATGATTTTGTCAACTCAACAAAACACCTCCAAAAACAAAATTTAGCTTAAATTTGCTCTACAAATTCAATTAGTGCATTCCCCTGCGCATGAAAACGAGAAAAACAAGTTGAACACATCCAAACAGAAGTAACAAACTCCATTAAATGGACTCAAACACAAAGATACACCTAGTGAAATCCATAAATGGGGAAACAAACTCCAAAAGAGTGAGTAAAAAGTCCTACCACTAATTTTCAGTCAATTAAAAGTGTATATACTGTCTCAAGGACAATTGGAACCCATAAATCATGTACAACAAGCTCCTACTCCTGTAGCTGCTCGCAACTCCATGTGAAACCTTGCTCTTCACCTATAACTGTCAAAAATGAAGATAAGGAAGCATATAATGAGAGCCCACCCTTGCCCCATATGTTCCTTGTCCTTTCATGCACCTTTGGAGTCGTTGGGCAGCAAAATTCATTTGAATCTCTCAGAATTGGAAGAGTCAATGCCAATAACTCTTCAACTCTCGCATAGAACAAAACCACCACAAAACAATAATAGGTGATAAAGAAACTAGTGGGATGGTTATGAAGCTGTCACCTATTGATATCCAGCTAGACAACACCAAAATGTTAAAAACTCTTCAACTTACAGAATAGAACTGCCACAAAACAACACTAGATGGTTATGAAATTGTTTGTTGATATCCAATGGTTACGAGATGACCACCTAATCAAAACTGACAATTTCCTCACCAACACAAATCTGCCCATTCTGTGCCCATGTTACTCTAATCATTGTCTTCTTTGAGATGTTCCAAACCATCACATCATTGTCTTCTGCACCGAGGACCGAGTTGGTGGCTTTGAAACTGCAATATCAGGTTTTACAAGCAATTTAGAGTCTTGCATCAACTCCAAACTGAAAGTGGTAACAGCTAACCCCTTGGTCATGCTCCTCTGATCCACATTTTCAGATAACCACTAGTAAGAATGCTTGCTCACAAAGAGCCCACCAGAGATCAATTCTTGTTGATTGCAAAGGCCTGACATCACAAGTGACAAGGCTGAATTCAGGTCCCAAGCAAATTTGGCAAAATGGATATCCCTCATTTCTTGGCACTAAGCTGAAAGATGCCGACGATTCATGCACCTAATGCCTACATGCTGCAAAAAGTCTAGGGATGTTCACCTCCCAACAAAAGAATTGCATTGTTTTTAATCACCCTAACAAACTTCCTCTAGACTACTCCCTAATTTTTTCACAAAAAAAAATTATAAATAATCGAGTGCACTTTGGTTGAGATGGTTCAATATCATACTTTTGCATTCATCATAAAGATTGCATGCATCTACTATGTCTTCAAGAATGAGTTGGACTTGTGGAAAAAAGCTAGATGAAACTTTTGCTCATACACCATTGCAAATCACTGCAACAATGCAAACATAGGCAAAATTTCACAACCTTTCAAAGAAAATTTCATTTTTTAAACAAGTGTAAGCAGTTAAAACACCTCCAATTCGTTCCCCAAGCCAGTGATCTTTGTAGTTGATGGTAAGTAAATAAATAAGTTGCTTTGTAATTAGTCCCTGACCGTTGGTTGTCAGCTGGTAGTTACCGATGGTTGGTGTTCTCAACCAACATCGGTTTGTGATATATTTCCTCATTGTACTCATAGTCAGGGACCGCATGCATATGTATCCTGTAACTATTGCATACTTGATGAATGAATGAATACACGAAATATCTTCTGAGCATTTTTATGAGTAATTGATATATTCTGTTATTTGCTGTTATGTATTTACGTTTACTCTCTGTTAACCATTCAAATAGCATTACCGAGTAAACAATCTTGCTTCCTCTCTAATATTTTAAAACTCAAACGTTGCAGCTCATGGACATTTGCTCCACCAGAACTCAAGCATCTGTATCCATCAACATCAACACATCACATGTCATACTTGACTTAGAAATTCTTCTTATATTCTGTGTTTTATTGGTGTTAATTTCTGCTTTCCTACTAATGAGCAAGCTTGTTTATCTCTAATGCAGTTCTGTTCTAAATTCACACTTTTTTATGAACTAACCCCTCCAGCACCACCCAAGATACCAAGTTGATAGTTCATTACTCTTGTTATACTCCCAACAAAAGGATGGCCACACAAAGACATTTGATATTATTATCGTCCTATAGATTTAGTATTTCCACCCTTTAAGTTTTGATTTTGAGTGTCCCATTAAGTCATGTTTTTGCACTTTTTTGACAATGACTGTAATCAGCTTAATTAGTTAATTAGCAAATAGACTAAATAAAATAAAAGAATATTTTTTTGTCGGTAATTAGTCCTCGTCATTTGTTAGTACTCGGGTAGTTGCCGGCGGTTGGTATCCTCAACGGACGTCAGCTAACTATTTATAGTGTCAAATGTGTTGTAATCGGGGACTAGCACAGATGTGATGAATTGTAATACTGCAGCCATATGAATAATAATCTGAAACACCTTTCTATGCACTTGTTTTGTAAATGATTTCTATGCTTTCAATGTTATTCTGCAATTTAGTTTACTCAGTAACACAAGTAGCACTCGACAAGTAAACATTTGGTGCCGTTGCCTAAGCGTACCAGGGAAATCATCCGACGCTAAGATGGCAGAGTAATGGGTCGACCGGTAGAAGAGCCTATGGAAACTAATGAAGAAAGAGAAGACGAGTTGACACAAGATTTGGTGAATTTGTGGGATATATCACTAAGAGACCACGTACGGAGGGAAGCTCTCTGGCGAGAGATCCCTCAGGCGATCATCTAGGATAGATTGCAAGTAAATGACGAGGTCGATCATCTCCTCAAGGATTTGCCAAGACTACTAGCCTGCCATTTCATCATCCTACAAGACCTTCGGGCAGAGAGCGATCAAGAACGCTGAAGGCAACAAATATTGCAATGGTACAAAGAACAAACCAAACAGGAAGAGGAGGAACAAGACACTAGCCGAAGACGTACTCCCTGCAACCAATGATCGCATGAAAACCTTTAATGCTTGTACAGCCTAACAAAGACAAGAATCAAGTACCAATTGGGCACGAAACTCAAGAGGAGAAGGTTTAGCGATCACTCAGGCTACAGGAGCAAGAAAACCGGCGACAAAGATTAAGACAAATTGATAAAGAATTTAATGAGGACCTAACTGAAATAAACCAAAGTATTAGAAGAGCACATGAAAATCTTGAAGAAATACACCAATCTATCGGAAGAGCACATCAAAATTTTGTTGAGGGAAGGGACGAAGGACCCTTCAGCACTCCGTACGTAGAAAGATACAAAATCAGTGAAAATGAAAATGAATTAAGTGAAGAACTTGACAGCAGCATCCGACGCATTCGAGAGTTGTCCATATCGGACGACGATGAAGGGTTGAGGACTGGAAGATCTAAACCTAAGACCCCAGGGCAGAGTGAGTACCGGAGTGAACCCTAGGAGTCTCGAGGTGTCGAGGATGCTGATAGAAGACGTGGGAGAGACCCGTACATGGTCGAGGGTGCAAGTGATGCACCGGAACATAGCAGGAAAACCAGTCCAATCAAGTCCAATACACAAGGAGGGTATCAGGGCAGGATGGTGACTCCGCCAGCCGAGTGGCAGAAGCTACCGAAATTTACGGGGAATAGGTGAGAAGATCCAATATGCCACTGTAAAACATGCGAAACAATTTGGGTAGCCAATGGACAGGATGATCCAAACTATTGGCTGAAAGCATTTTCAGCAACGCTGAGGGACAGTCATTGACTAGTACTCAAAATTGGACCAAGTACACAGGGCATCATGGAGATTACTCAAGCAAGCATTCCAAAAGGAGTTCAAACTCTTGAGGGATGACAATGAGATTGTAGAGGAAATTTACAATACAAAGCAAGGGAAGCACGAGAGTGTGCATACCTTTAACCGGAGACTTAAAGATTTGTTGGGGAAACTAGAGGCACAACCGACCGACGGGCTAAAGAAAAGGTGGTTCATCGAGGGTTTGTTCCCATCATTAACAAAGAAAATGAAATTCATACCTTCGTCATCGTACGCTGAAGCTTAAAATTGGGCAATGGATATAAAGAGCGAAAATAAAACATCCCGAGGAAAAAGGAAGATGGACGACAAGGAGAGCATGGACAACAGTGACGGGGAGTCAAAAACGGTGCAAGCACTCTAAAAGGATATGCTAAGGATGATGAAAGAATTAAAGGCTAACAAGGAGAGCACGAAGGAGGCTAGAGAACTGTGGTGTACGAATTGCAATGGGGACGGTCACACGAAGGCAAATTGTCCGAAGAAGTTATTCTGCGATATTTGCCAAGAGATGGGAGATTTCGTCAAGGAATTCCCATACAACTTAAAAGCCAAAAGTGCACAAGTACTCTTTGCTCAAGGTGAACCGTCGACACCGCCAAACACACAATCAAAATCCCAGAACACTTCCAACGCGTCCCCTAAAGGGTATCAAAATAAATAAAGGAGCAACAATAGTACCCTGCAAAGCAAGATACAATACGATGGCAAAGAAAGGCCCATGATCCAATGTCGGAAGTGCAACGAATGGGGCCACTTCACCAAGGACTGCCAGAATGGTCAAGGTTCGGGAGGAAGATTGTGTAAGTGATGTGGACCAAGCGACCATGAAGACAATGAATGCCCCAAGCAGAAGGGTATCCATATACTGGAAGTAGAAGAACAAGAGGTACTAGCGATCACTAAAGCGCAAGCGAAGAAGGCAACCTACCCAGATCCACATACGGAAAAACAAAGGATGAAGGAAGCAAAAGCCGAAGTGGAACTAACGATGACAAAGGAAAACAAAACACCTCTGGAGAAACCAGAAACCTCTCAACGGTCAGAGGTAGAAATCAACATTATAAGACAGGTACTGTAGACCACCATACCAATAAAAGTAATTGACCTTCTCCAGACTCTGCCAGAGTTGGGACTAGCAATGACAAATGTCGTCGAGGATGGCAAGCATCCGCGATCGGAGGATGAAAAGCAAGAATTGGTACCAAAACTGCCACCATACGGTGAACAAACTATTGACCTTGTACTACTGACAGTGAACATTGGGAAGATGCCAATGGTTGTTCAGATGGAGAACGGAGGGAACATTTTGACAAATACTATCATCAATGGAGGATCGCGAGTCAACATACTACTCGAAGACACACGGAAGAGTCTCGGGAAGCCAACACTCTGACCACCTAACATTCCAACTCATCGGTGTTGATCAGCATGGCATCAAACCGTTGGGAACGTTGATGGCGCAAAAGGTGGTGATCGGAACACAACCATTCCTATTGAACTTCATAGTCATTCCATTATAGGGCAAGGCGTATGATGCATTGCTTGGACGAGGGTGGTTAGTGGCAGCCAAGGCGAATCATAATTGGAAAAGAAGCACGCTGTCCATAGAAAGCAACAAAAGGAAGTACGTGACTGACTTGAGAAATCAAACGGTGAGCGAAGAATTGGCATTAGACTCTGACTTGAAGAAAGGAGATGGAATGGAGGGAGGAGGAACCATAGAGCCGAATGACGAAGGAATCTTAGACCTCCAGGAGTGCTTGGAAGATGAAACAATTTCCTTGAGCGGACTATTCCACTGGCAAATGGAGGATTATGACGTTATTCAGCAAGATTGCAATATGCTACAAGTCAAAGAGGAAGGGACAAGGGAGGACGAAGCATCAACAAGCCAATCGTTCCCTCCAAAGTACAGAGAATATAAAGGAGTGGCCAGAGTAGACAACACACCAGCACACCACTTCGAAGGATATAAAGTCATCAAGTACGAGGAACCGAATATAAAGAAGGTCAACCTGGGGGAAGAAGGTAATCTGCGTACAATCCTAATGGGAGACAACTGGAACCCTGTACTAAAAACAACCACCTTTAAAATTTTCATGGAGTACAAGGATGTCTTCGCATGGACATACAAGGACCCGAAGGGCATACCTCCAAAGTTGTGCGTACACCGAATTCCACTCATACCCGAAGCACAACCCGTAAGAAAAAGACCGTACCAAATGAACAGAAATTATGCCGCGAAGGTACAACAAGAGATTGAAAAATGCTAGAGGCTGGAATTATATTTAAGGTTGAAGTGAGTGACTAGGTGTCACCAATAGTGATATCTCTCAAGGAGTCTGAAACAGATCAGAATATGTGTAGACTTTTGAAGCCTCAATGCGGTGATGATAAAGGATCCCTTTTTTATCCCATTCACTAATTCAATCTTGGAGGAAGTGGTGGGGCATGAGATGTATTCATTCCTTGACGAGTTTTCAAGATATAACCAAATAAGCATAGCCGAGGAGGGTAAACTCAAGACAACCTTTGTGGTGGAGGACAGAGTGTATAAGTACAACAGGATGTCATTTGGTCTGTGCAACGGTCCAGCAACCTTCCAACGGATCATATTGCATATATTTGATAAGATATCCGTGGGGAATTTCAAGGCATTCCTTGATGACTGGTTCATCTTCAACAATGAGCAAACACACCTGAAGGCCCTCCAAGAATGTATGGAACGATGCAAAGCAGCCCGATTGGCACTCAACCCCAAGAAGTATTGATTCATGGTACCTCAAGGAAAATTGCTCGGACACATTGTCTGCAAGGCAGGATTGAAGACCGATCCGAACGAAATTCGAGTGATCGTGCAGATGGAAACTCTACAAAATGTCACGAGACTGAAATCATTCCTCCGTCATGCCAGATATTTTAGAAGATTCATAAAGAATTTTGCCCAAATCTCATACCCGTTGGACATACTTACAAGGAAGGTGCAACCGTTTGAATGGACGAAAGCACAAGAAGCAACATTCCAAGAATTGAAGGTACGGCTGATCAATTCGCCAATCCTAGCATACTCGAATTGGGACAAAAAATTCATGTGCACGTAGATGCTTTGAACTTTGCTATCGGAGCAACACTGGCACAGGTGGGCGTTCAAGGACTGGACCATCCGATGTACTTTGCTAGTCAACTATTATCTAGAGCGGAGAAAAATCATAGTACGAAGAAATGGGAAGCTTTGGGAATGGTGTATGCCATATAGAAGTTTAGGTACTATCTATTGGCAACTCCTTTCACGTTTTATGTGGATCATCAAGCATTGATGTACCTGGTGAACAAGCCAATCATTCAAGGAAGGGTAAGTAGATGGTTACTACTCCTACAGGAATTCACATTCACCACCATCGTATAGTCGGGGAGGAGTCATGTCATTGCCGACCAACTGTCAAGAGTACGGTTTGGCGAACCCCCGGACGAGGTAAATGAAGACTTCCTAGATGCACACGTATTCCAAATAGCAACTCTACCCCCATGGTATGAGAAGATTGGGGAATACTTATCCACCTCATCATTCCCGAATGACATGCCACTGGCAGAACGGCATAAACTGGTGTTGAAAAGTAAAACATTCCAACTCATCAACGGGTTTCTCTATAAGATTGGACCCGATCAACTACTTCGACGATGTGTGATGGAGGAAGAAATTCCAGGGGCACTAAAGGAAGCGCACGAAGGACTAGCAAGAGGACACATGGGGCTTGATGCCACACCAAGAAAAGTTTTATTGGTAGGACTTCTGGTGGCCGACAGTACACACTAACGCACGAGAGTGGGTGGTAGAATGCGACACCTACCAGAGGGTTGGTAAACCATTGAAGCAAGACTTCATGCCGCTCTTCCCGTTGAAGCCTCCAGAGTTGTTTGAGCGATGGGGGTTGAACTTCATCGGGCCATTGAAGGTCAGTCAAATGCACCGATGCCGATACATTGTCGCCGCCATGGAGTACCTAATGAAATGGGTGGAAGCCAAAGCACTATCGGACAACACTGCAATCAGTACAACCAGGTTCATGTACGAGCAAATTGTCACAAGGTACAAGATACCTATCTAGATTGTGAGTGATTGTGGAGGTCACTTTGTGAATCACGTCATACGACTGATGACATTGAAGTTCAAGATCCTACACAATCTTTCCAGCCCGTACTACCCAAGAGCAAATAGTCAGGCGGAGTCAACTAACAAAATACTTGTATTAGTCATCCGCAAATCCTGCGGCATTGAGGAGGCTGATTGGGAGGAACGACTACTAGCCGTACTACGGGAGTACTGTATGACTTACAAAGTAACAACCGGCCATACACCCTTACAACTGATGTACGAGTAGGAAGCTGTAGTACCGATGGAGTACCTAGTGCCGAGTCTAAGGATTGCAGTGGAGAATAGATTGGGTGACAGAGAGTTTGAAGGAGAGACTATTCCGATTGAACAAGCTAGACGAATGACGAGTACTAGCTCAGTGGGCAACGGAGGTACATCAGAATCAACGGAAGTTTTGGTATGACAAACATCTCTGATAGGCAAACTTCCAACCAGGGCAATTAGTGTTGAAATACAACGGTCATAACGAACTCAAGTTGGGTAAGTTTAAAATCAGGTGGCTGGGACCATTTCAGATCCACGAAATTGGAGAAAACGAAGCAGTTAAATTAGCAAGACCAGACGGCACTGTGTTAAAGGATCCAGTGAACGGGTCGAAGTTGAAGATTTATAAAGGAGGGACCTATGCAAATAAATATGTTGGGATACGCAACCAAACAGGATTGGTCAGTACAAAAGGATGAAGCCAATAAGGAACAAGACTGGGGCCTAGGAGGTAGTGGATACGTTGCCGAAGAAGACTAGGTCGCATCAGGTAGAGATAAGATTATTGAAGAAAGGATGGTAGAGAAAAAAGTTGAAGGCATCGCAGTGCCCCAAGTGCACAAGCATCTAATGAATGCAGTGTTCGGAACACCTGCCTTGTGGCGACAGATGGGGGGACACTAGAGTTACCAGGCCCTATACGAAGGCATAAGGAGGGGATACCTCACCAAGGAATTGGATGAAGAAGCTCAAAAAGAGAAAGAAGAGCAAGCGGCAAAGGAGCAAAGGGAGTGCCAACCGAGTGACACTGACGAAGAAGACGAAGAATGGCGGGACGATGAAAAATGGAACGCATATGCCGAGAAGATTGGCCCATGCCTGAAGATTGTAATAATGTCTGAAGACATGTTCGTGTCACACATCAATGGATACACGGAAGACTTGTTGAAGCAAATGAGAACAAACAGAAGGAAGGTGTTGAAGGTGACGAGGGTCGCAACGATGAATGGACAATGGAGAGTGATACCGAACCCAGCTAGGCCACCGACAGTGGAAGGAGAAGATGTAACGTGGTACCAGCAATACGAAGGAAGATATGTTGACGGCAGCTTTAAAGATATCAGTCTTGTTCCTTTGCTTAATAAATGGTTCGATGTAAAGTATATGGGAACTTGCTGTGAGGAAGAAAGCTACAAGAGGCCCACGTACACATGCAAGTGGCACTACGCCTTGAAACTACGAGTAAGGAAAGGTTAAGAAATCAAAGGAACGAAAAGAAAAGTGGAGAGAGAGGAGAGAGAAGATGATAAGATGAGAAAAGGGACAAAAAACGAAAAATAAAGAGAGGAGAGAGAAAGTGGAGAAAATAATAAAGGAGAGATAAAAGTTGGAAAAAGAAAAATTCAAAAGAAGAAAGGAAAAAAATTATAAATTATAAAAGGCATGAAAAAAAGTGGAAAAGTATATCAATAAATTAGAAAAAAAGAAAATGAAAGGAGAAGTGAAAAAATCAAAGTGGGCAAAGGGAATTTGAATTAAAGCAAGGAGCATTAAATTAAAAAGTTGCAAAGTCTTGGCCAGGAAGGAACCTATACGGATACCTAAGCCATCAACCAAGGCATATACATTCTGGTGGAAAATCTCTAATGTACCACAAAAAGGAGGAACCGTACGGCCATTGGAAGTGAAGGAAGCGTCAAAACGAAAGACCACTCAACCAAAGCAACAAAAGGTTGTATGACTAGGAGATAGCACGAACGCCGTACAAGTATAAGGTGAAGGGTTTGTACGAGCCAACTCGCTAGTCGTACGAAGTGGGAAAGGGAAATCCGTACGCCATAATCAAAGAGTCATACGAGTCCAAGGAGTGAAGAACATACACGTCTTCCAGATCAAAAAGATAGTATGGTGGCAAGATAAAAGTTTCAAAAGGACCATACAAGGGAACAACTTGAAGGAGACCGTACGGACATATCACTTGAAGGTCATATGAAATAATCAAAGGCCAATCGTACCATCCATCGAGCAAGTTATATCACGACAAAACAAGATAAAAAGTGGCGTACCAATTATCGATTGAAGCAAGCAAGGGGAAGCCATACAAATTATTGAAGCATTTAAAAGTCAGGTCGTACCAAGTATCAACCATCACAAAGTAAATCATCAACAGTGCAAAGCCTCTAGCGTCATACTATCCATCGACCAAAACAGGAAAAGACGTAAGGCAAAAACCGTACCATTGATCAAAGCAATAAAGTCATGTCAGAAGAAGGTTGTACCAAACATCGACCGCTCTCAGTAATCAAAATCAATTAGATTAAATCCACGCCAATTCTAGAGAAGGAGAACTGCCATACCAAAGGTCGTTTGGGGTTTTAAAATATTCAGAAAAGTCATTTTTTCAAGCATTGTCACTTTCATAGGTGGAGGAAAATGGATGCTAGCACAAGTGCAAAAGGGAAGAAGATAATAATCAGAGCCAAGGTTGTTGGAGGCAAGCCAGATAAAGGAAAAGCGGACAACGTGACAGCAGATTCGCTGACTTGGGAGAGTCTTACAAGCACAGAGTGCAAAACATGGTGGCAAGTTACCACACCAAACTATCCCATCAAGCAAGCACTTATATAGGCACAAGTTGACAAGGTAGCTCAATGCCCTTTTTTTAATGCCAGGGATTTTGAAAATTATCTAAAGGACATTGTAGCGAACTACAACCAGCATGCTCACCGAAGCACAATCGAGTATGAGGGTTTCCCAGTTACAGTTGCTTTTACCCAACAGATTTCAAGCGAGTTTTTGGCATATCTCCATCTGGGCAGGTGGTGGCCAAGGTGACAACAAAAATGACGGCGCAGCAAAAAGAAATGATCATTAAACGTATTTGCAGGCCCAATATAACTGCAAAATAACGGGAAACAATTTGGAACTCAGGAGTTCGAGGGTTGAGGAAACATATGTCGGTGAATGCTGACTAGAAGTGTATGATGGACCTCATAAAGTGCAAATTGACAGGAGCCAGTCGAGCCTTCGATATAGCAACCTGGATGGTTGACTATTTGTTCGGACTCAATGTAGGGCAGGTGTACAATTGGGCACTATACCTATCGGAGAGGATCAGGGAATTTCTGAAATGCAAGCACAAGGCATTCTACATGACCCAACACCTCATAGCCCTATTTTTGGATGCAATCTACAATCAGGTGCCAGAGGGCAAATTAGGAAGATTACAACCAGCGAGTGATTATGACCATTCATGGCCGATAGTTTTCAGGTGGACAACTTTGGATGCTAGAGGTACAACAAAGGAATCGAAGACAATGAGGAAGAGGAAGCAAGCAAGCAGCGAGGACTATGAACAGTTAGCGCTTTCCTCGCCCGCCACCAACACCTCACCTGTAAGCGTCTATTCAATAGACCTCAACCCCCGAGTGATGGCACCAACCGAGCAAGAGTTAGGGGAGGAAGTCATCGAGGGTGGAGCAGTCGAGGGCACGCCAGCAGCAAAACAACAAGAGTTGCCCAAAGAAGGTGTTGCACCAGCAAAACAGTATGAGCCAACTGGAGGAGAGGTAGTGGCCAAAGGAGGAATGGCTGAGGACATAGCACTGGTCGGAGGAGAGGTAGCAGTCGAGGGAGGAGTGGTTGAGGACATGGCACTGGATAGCATGATGGGCAAGATTGACACCATGACATCACTAGGAGGGACACTACATGTAGACGGATGGTTGCGGCAAATGGGAACTCCTATCTAAGAGGAAAACATTTCTCCCATACGCTCGCCTGGTTTGATGGAGATGGAGGTAGAGAGAGAGGTTGTACCAGTCAGGAGCACTCAACCGACAGGAGCAGCAAAGAGCACACAACCAACGGCAGCCAAGCCAGTCGTCGAGCAGCCAATTGCCAAGCAGCCAGTAGTTGAGGGGTGAGAGATGGCATAGCAGATGATACACATTGTGTTAGATGAGGAACCTCACATTACACCAAAGACAATCGTACCCGCAACCACGGGAACCAATGGGGAGTCCGGTGATACTAATACAGCCTTGTTGAAGGGGATTGCTATGATAATCCCCAAGCTAGACCGAGAGGATCCAGTTGGCACGATTGAGAGATACATCCACAACTTCGAACCTATTGCACTCGTAATAAAGGAGGTGTCAAATATTGCAAAAACATTACAGTGATTACACCAAAACTACTCTCCCATAGCAAAGTGTGGGGCACAACAAATCATATAGTTCATGAACACGAAGAGTGGTAAAGAGTTCAGTCATATATTCACAGGAGATTGGCCAACCACACAGACACCAGAGATGTTGGCAACTTGGTTTCCCAAGAGGCCAACCTTCCACAGGAAGGATGATAAGTTGGTGGCACAACTCTTTGAAATCGAGACAGCCTACAGGACACTCATCCTAGCGTACAAGAAGTGTGAGGTGGATTATGACAAAATGACCAGCAATGCAGAGCAGGCCATCACACTCTCGAAACAGTTCCATACAAAGGCAGAGTCCTTCGAGAGGGAACTTCAGTAGCAGACTCGCCTCCTGGAAGAGGAGAAAATGAAGGTGATTGCTCAAGAGGCAGCCATATTGGAGAAAGACAAAACAATAAAAGCACTCGATGACGAGATGGCCAGGCAGTTGGCATCGAAGGATAAGGAACTAGAAAAAGCCAACAAAAACTTGAAGGAGGTCGTGCACTTGGTGAAGACTACACGAGAGAAAGAGTTGAAGGCCACTCGTCACCTGCAACAGTGTACTGAGGAGGTGTACCGACTGCGACAACTGACCACTCGGGAAGCCACTTCATCGGTCCCCCAACCGCCAGGGACATCCTCTCAACCCTCCTCTCACTAAGTTTCTTTGTAAAGGTCTCCTAGTTTTTGTATTACTCGTCTAAGAAGATGACTTTTGTTTGAGGGGGGGATGATGTAATCAGCTTAATTAGTTAATTAGCAAATAGAATAAATAAAATAAAAGAATAATGTTTTTTTGGTAATTAGCCCTCATCATTAGTTAGCACTTGGGTAGTTGCCGATGGTTGGTATCCTCAACCGACGTCAACTAACTATTTATATGTCGAATGTGTTGTAATCGGAGACTAGCACAAATGTGATGAATTGTAATACTGCAGCCATATGAATAATAATCTGAAACACCTTTCTGTGCACTTGTTTTGTAAATGATTTCTATGCTTTCAATGTTATTCTGCAATTTTGTTTACTCTGTAACACAAGTAGCACTCGACGAGTAAACAATGACGGTGTAGCTGGCAAGATTTTAAGGTCATTTTCTAATTGAAAATGACCATTCAAGTTTGATTTTATTTGCTATTTTCAAAGAGAAAAAAAACAGTTATAATAAACTCAAAATGTACCCCAAGTCCTCAGCACAAGTAAGGTCTTCACACTAAAAAAGCCCCCTAGAAAATAAAGCCAAATATGAACAATTTTATAGGGTCCTAAAGACAATGGATATGATATTAAAATCAATTTTTAATCTCTCGGTTTACAAGATGTCCCTCTCTGTTCACAATGGATTTTAAAAATTAAATTGAAATGAGGAGAAGTTTTGATTGATATTGTGGTCAAACATAGCGTCTAAGTGTTCTCTAAACAGAAAAACGTATTCACCCTTATTAAATATCCTTGTTCAGCTGGGATCACACGCCATGTTTGTCTCATCCATATTGTACAATCCCTAATCATGCCCTATTGTACCATATTTGTCTAAAGTTCTTGTTGAATTGTTTTCTGCATTACATATGTTATGATCATGCTTATAATTTTCGCATGCCTCCATAAAAATGAGCTACAAATGTTTTTGTGTGCATTATTTGTATGCATGCTTTATTTGCATAGAATGTACATAATTAAATTTAGTACACATCTGATAATTGATAATTCAATGTCAATTGTTATACATCAAATATAAGCAAAACGGTCTATATTAGTGCATCTGCCCATGTAAAATCAATAGAAATTGTCATATTGCTCTTCATCAAGAGCATCAATGTCATTAGCTAGTTCGTTGGAAAGAGAAACAGGGCCAGTGCCACTCCCACAACTGCACCATGCAAATGGTTTTTTTTGTTGTTTTCATTAAAACGTTTTTTGGGTCTCAGACAGATTTTGTACCGTCCCCATTTTAGCCATACGCTCTTCTGTGACTAATAGCCTATTTCCAAAGGCTTGTAGCCTAGTCAGAAATGGAAATTAGGGTTTCCTATTTTATAGGAGGTTTTGAAGGTTTGCATGTGAGATTTTTTGCTGCATGTCTGGTGGAGCTTTCTGGGTTTTTGGAGAGCTTCAAGATGAGGTAACATGCATGACAAGAAAATGACACGCATTTCTGGCAGATACCTTGCATGCGAGAAAGGTTTCTGGGTTTTTCTGGATTTTCAAAAAGCTTCAGAATGGTATAACATGCATCTCCATCTGACAACCTTTCTAGGCACTTAGTAAGTCATGACAGCTACCCGGTTTGTGCTCAAAATGAGTTTGGAACAACTTACTAGTTTTAGCAATATGCTATTTTTAGTAAGTTATATTTTTGGTAGTGTCCCGGTTGGCAACAATTCAGGAGTTCAAAGTACTTTCTATTTCGAGCAAGGTAGTTTGGGAATATTTGGCTCATTTTGGTAAAACAATTTATTTAAGTCATTTAAAATATTTTAATGTTTTTGGACCCCTTGGCCTAGCACAATGACTTAATGATGTTTTAAAAGGTGGACATTTGAGTGGGACGCCTCACTAAGAGGTATTTTAGTATTTCCAAAAGTTGATATTTGTCTTTGTGCCTTGGACGCCTAAAGTGAAGGAGGAATAAGTGTTTTAAAAATTAAAAAATATTTCAAGAAGCTTGGGCGTCCCTTTTGGAGGGAAAAAGTGGAAGTTGAAAGGTCTCTCCAGTGTGCTATTTATACAGGCCTTTGCTCATTCATTTGCATCCATTGTTGTTTATTGTATCGAAATGCTATTGAAATGAATTCAGAGCTCTCGTTTCGAGGAAAGCATACCTCCTAGCTCCATCCATTCAGTTTCCTACTTGCAAGACAATACCTAGCTGGATTCTGAAGACTGTGCTTCATCCAAGAGTGCAGATTGAGTTTATTTATGATTTCCAAATTCAGATTGTTGTTGTATAATCTGATTTTAATGTTGCTGGTTCGAGTATGGCTGTAGCATGTTTTCATTCGTAACTCTATGGGAAAATTTTCTTTCATTTTGGGTATTGGCTCAGTTTTTCCCTTGCTTGGGCGCCCCTTTGCACAAGGTTTTGGAACTTTTGGTGATGTCTTTGAATTTCTAGAGTTGGTTGCCCCTTCTTGGAGATTGGGGTTTCGCTATGATTGCTTTGGAAAGCATGCATAAATAATCCAAAGATATTTGTCGTGGTTTCTCCATTGGTACTTGATTGCCCAACTCATAGCTTCCGTTTGCATTCAGTTTCATCTTCATCGGAGGTGTTTGGAGAGAGATATGAGTATTTTGGTAAATTATGGACTTGCTGGTCTGATTTCTATTTTATACTGTTTCTAATCAGACTTGAATTAATTCTAGTTTTCTGATTATATGAGGCTAAAACCTAATTGTATACATTGTATAAGTTAAGGATAATATTCTTAAATCATTGGTTACGTTTAGCCTTCATTCTAATATGTTTGTAGCTGAAAAAAATCATTTATTGTAAGGCTGGTTAGTAGTACTAACAGTCATTTTATTTGCTGCAATTTATTTATGTATTTGCTCCCATTGAATAAGTGGTTGAAGCGTTTTAATTTCAGCACATTTAAGTTTAATATTTCCGGCCCCCCCCCCCAACTAAATAAGTGGCAGAGTGGATTCATGGTCGGCTTGCCACCTATTAATAATTGTAATTAGCTTGCTCCCGCTGAATAGGTGGTCGAGCTCATGGTCAATTATCCACCTACAGTATTGCAATTTCTTTTCCAGTTGCTAACGATCCCCGGTGTTAAATTTCATCAAATCTATCAGATTATATACTTAAAATGAACTAGAAATAATGAGGTTGATGTCAAGTTAATTCTAAATGAATCTATGAGGTACTAAGTCTGAAATTCTGTTGTAGATTTTCGATCTTCAAGAGCAGATTATTTATTGATTTCGATTATCTGCTTTGATGATTGGAACTCCCATAAATATAGAGAGGGGGAGTCACGTCCCATGTTAGAGAGACACGCCTTTAGGGAGACGCGTCTCCGTCTCATGAGAGACGCGTATCATGAGAGACACGTCTCATGAGCGGACATGTCTCCACAAAGTGGAGACACATTCGCTCATGGGACGTGTCTTAGTTAGTGTCCCTTAGTCTCTCTTAAGACAACTGAACTTAATTGATTTAGCAAGGGCGATTTACATTTAAATGTCATCAATTTGGATTTCGATTTGACTTATATGTCTAATTTATATCCTCAAAAATACAGATCGAAACTATGCTTGGATGTAGCGATTTTGATATAAATGATGATGATGAAAAAATTCAATCATCATTTATATCTAACCGAAGCTACCTTGTTTCAACACTCCCTCTTACCTAGGGAAGATAACTCCAACCAAGTATATTGATATCACCTTACTCGTGATATCAAAAGATATGGTATGCTTCTAAAAGTGTCAAGTCACATGATGTCTACCATAATAAATCATGGCATATCCACGGATATATACATATCCACCATGAATATCTCATAAGGATCATAATGATCTTCAATTGATATCAAGTCTCATAATATCTATCAAAATGTCCACAAGATACTATCATGACATATCCACAGATATCAAGTCACATGATATCTATCATGATAGTGCAACTAATCATTGTAGAGTCGTCAATTTACAATGTCAAATACAAGTGTTCATTATCAGAAAGATCGTCACCTTTCAATAATATACACAGGGGGAGAGGGCCCATAAAGTCATGGAGTCACACACATGACAAAAGAGTTTACACATTAAACATCTTTTAAATACATTAGTACAAAATAAACATTTTGAATCTCAATCTCAATAACAATTTACATTTCAACCATACCAAGTTTCTTCCTAAAGTGTTCAACTTTAACTCTAGAGAGAGGCTTGGTGAGAATGTTTGTTGTTTGATCATTTGTACTAATATACTCCAACTAGATCACATTCCTTTCTACCATGTCTCTCACATAGAGGTAAGGGATCTCAATATACTTAGATCTATCATGGAATACTGGATTTACTGAAAGCTTAATGCAACTCCGATTATCACAGTGGATAATAGTAGGATTCAGGGGCTCACCAAATAATCCCACAAGCAGTTTCCGGAGCCATACTGCTTCTCTTGCCCCCATAGAGGCTGCAATATATTCAACTTCTGTTGAGCTTTGTGCCACTGAAGACTGTTTCCTGTTGATCCAAGAGATCATAGCCGATCCTAAACTGAAGCAACATCCTGATGTGCTTTTCCGATCAGTTACACTTCCAGCCCAATCTGAATCAGAGTATCCATGTAAATCTAGTTGGACATTTTTGTATTTAAGACCATATCCAATAATACCTTGAAGGTATCTCAATATGTGTTTCACAGCAACAAGGTGAATTTCCTTTGGCTCAAACATGAATTGGCTTAGGGCATTCACTGCATAGCAAATATCTGGTCTGGTGCTAACCAAATACATTAATGATCCAATTATCTGTCTATAAAGAGTAGGATCTGCAAATTTTGATTCTGCTGCTGCTTCTTTCAATTTGTGTAGGTTGGTTTCCATAGGTGTAGACATGGGTCTACACTCTAACATCCCAAATCTCTTCAAAATATCAATAGTGTACTTTCCTTGGTTTAGGATGATGCCATTTGATTTCTGCCAGACTTCTAACCCCAGGAAGTAATGTAAGAGGCCCAAGTCTTTCATGTCAAATTTTGAAGCTGGGTACTTTTTACCTTGAGCAATAAGGTGATCTTCTCCTGTTATAAGCAGGTCATCAACATAAAAAATTATTATTAGCATATCACCTTTGATTACCTTAAAATAGAGATTTGGATCTGCATCATTCTTGGAAAATCCTAGTCCCAAAAGATAGCTGTCAATTCTTTCATACCAGACTCTGGGAGCCTATTTAAGTCCATATAGAGCTTTCTTCAATCTGCATACATGTGAGTCAGTTTTATGTATCACAAAGCCTTCAGGTTGCTCTAGATAGACTTCTTCTTCAATGGTCCCATTCAGGAAGGCAGTTTTCACATCTATTTGATGGATCTTCCAGCCTTTAGCTGCTGCAATAGCTATTACTGCTCTCACAGAGGTGTATCGAGCAACAGGTGCAAATGTCTCTTCATAATCAATACCTTCCTTTTGTGAGAAACCTCTGGCCACAAAACATGCCTTGTGTTTTTCTATACTGCCATCAGCAGCATGTTTGATTTTGAAAAGCCATTTGGAAGAGACAACAGATTTCTCTTTTGGTCTAGGTACTATATCCCATACTCATTTTTCAAAATGGACTAATACTCTTCTGTCATTGCATCTTTCCAAACTTGATGTTTGAGAGCTTCTGTAACACTAGTTGGTTCTGAACTAATGATCTCATTCATTAAGGCAACATAGCTTGAGAATATTTTGGGTCTCTTACTTTCTCTAAAAGTTTCTTTGGGTATTGTATGATTCTCAACTTCTTTAATCATCTTCCTAGCCCAAAGTGGTCTCCTCTTGCTATTGTCATTGGGATTCTCTTCTGGATCAGTTTGGTTTTCACTTATGATTTCTTCAAGATACTCCCTCTGAATCTCAGGAGCAGGCTCCTCCTCTACAACTTTAGGAGAATCTTGAATTTCTATCTCACTTGAACTCTTTACCCTTTTGAAGGCAATGTCTTCCTCAAATATGACATCTCTACTTAGTTCAATTTGTTTCTGACCGGATATGTATATTTTGTAGGCTTTTGAGGTTTCAATATAGCCCACAAATATCCCTTTCTTTCTAGAAGGTTCTAGTTTGAATCTTTTTTCTTTAGGTACATGAATGTAGACAGGGCAACCAAAGATCCTTAACTAACTTCTGTCAGGTTTTACACCAATAAATACTTCTTCAGGAGTCTTGTTATCTAGATGTGAGTGGGGACATCTATTTTGGATGTAGATAGCTGTCCTAGAGGCTTTTGCCCAAAATGAGGTTTCAATGTTTTGATCAAACAACATTGCTCTAGCAGCTTCTACAGTAGTTCTATTTTTTCTTTCAGCAACACCATTTTGTTGAGGGTTGTAGGCTACAGTAAACTCCCTCTTAATCCCAGCATTTGCACAAAATTCCTTAAAGATTTCTGAGGTGTATTCCTTCCCATTATCTGTTCTTAGGATTTTGATTCTCTTCCCGGAGAAGTTTTTTGTAAGTGCTTTGAACTCCTTAAACCTTTTAAGGATTTCTATTGACTCTTTACACTTAAGAAAATATATCCAGGTCTTCCTAGAGAAGTCATCTACAAATATTACATAATATAAGAATCCCGCCATGGAGGCTACAGACATGGGTCCACATAAGTCAGAGTGTACTAGTTGTAATACATTCTTGGTTTTACTCAAACTATTTTGGAAGGTCCCCTTTGTATTCTTTCCTAGGGCACACCCTTTGCATGCTCCTTCATGAATTTGTTTTAGTTTAGGCAATCCTGTTACTAATTTTTCTACAAAACGTAGGGCGCGGAAATTAAGATGTCCTAATCTTCGATGCCAAATTTCATTTGAATCAGAGGTCTCGTGAATAAGGGCTTGTTTAGAATCCGTGCACAGTTTGTAGAGATATCCTTGTCTTTACACCTATAGTTTGTGCTTTCTTTATAGTGGAGTTCTTTGGCCATGCCAGAACTTTTCCATCCATAAAGGTAACACTATATCCGTTGTCTTCAAGAGCAGAAATAGATATTAGGTTCCTTTTTATTCCTGGTACAAACAATACTCCAGTGAGTTGTAAAGAGAGGCCAGACTTCAAATTTATAGTGCATGTTCCAACCCCTCTTACTGGATGTGCAGAATCATCCCCAATAGTCACTTCTTCGTCAGTTTCTTCTTTCATAGTATCTAGGTGTTCTCTGAACCCTGTGATGTGCCTTGATGAACCACTATCAATTACCCAGTTGTTGACTTTGTTTGATACTTGACTTGATAGTGCTGAGTAGAAGACAAATTTCTCAGAGTCATATTTTGTATTTGTCTTTCTAACTTTAGCAAAGAATGCTTATTGTTTTGTTCTATCAGGGCACTTCATTGCATAGTGTCCATATTGATCACATCTGAAACATTGAATTTGGGAGATGTCTTTCCTTTTCTTGAATGGTCCCTTTCCATAAGAATTCTTCTTTCTTTTGAAGTTTTTCTTCTTACCTTTCTTATGAGAATTTGTGTTTAGCACATGAATATCCTCATCTATGGTTTTCTGATTGTTTTCTTTTGTCATTAGTCTTGTTTCTTCTTATAAGCAATTTGTTCTTAGCCTATCAAATTTAGGGAGTTTTGATCTTGCACTTATTCCTTGAACAAATGACTCCCATGAGTTTGGTAGGCCACCTAGAGCTATTAGAGTTAACTCTTTGCTATCAATTTGATATCCGAATGTTGACAGTTGGTTTCTTAATTCATTGATTCTCATGAAATATGTACTAATAGATTCTCCCTTGTTTTTTTGAATATGATTAAGTTGCCTTTTTAGAGCAAGGGTCCTACTGGTGTTGTTTATTTCAAAGGTGCTCTCAAGGGATTTAAACATTTGATATGCAGTCTCATGTTTAGATAGAATAGGTACTATATGATCCCTAACTGCATCCACTATAATTTTCATGGTTTTCTCATCGTTCTCAATCCATTGAGTTTTCTCTTGATCAGTCTCTGGTTCTGTCTTGTTTTCTTTCACAAATGAGTCTAACTTATTTTCTTTCAGAATCATCATGATTTTGAATTTCCATGAAGTAAAGTTGTTTGCACCTTCAAGACGATCCTCGAATCTGATTACACTTGACATTATGAAGAATGTTGTGCGATTGTGATTTCAAGAGAAAAATACGATTTAAGTAATCTAATATTGGATTTTATCTCAACGTGGCTCTGATACCATGTTAAATTTCATCAAATCTATCAGATTATATACTTAAAATGAACTAGAAATAATGAGGTTGATGTCAAGTTAATTCTGAATGAATCTATGAAGTACTAAGTCTGAAATTCTGTTGTAGATTTTCGATCTTCAAGAGCAGATTATTTATTGATTTCGATTATTTGCTTTGATGATTGGAACTCCCATAAATATAGAGAGGGGGAGTCACGTCCCATGTTAGAGAGACACGCCTTTAGGGAGACACGTCTCATGAGAGACAAGTATCATGAGAGACACGTCCGCTCATGGGACGTGTCTTAGTTAGTGTCCCTTAGTCTCTCTTAAGACAACTGAACTTAATCGATTTAGCAAGGGCGATTTACATTTAAATGTCATCAATCTAGATTTCAATCTGACTTATATGTTTAATTTATATCCTCAAAAATACAGATCGAAACTATGCTTGGATGTAGCGATTTTGATATAAATGATGATGATGAATAAATTCAATCATCATTTATATCTGACCGAACCTACCTTGTTTCAACACCCGGCACCATATGCTATCACCTCGCCCACATTGGGATCTTGGTGAAAGGTTACTTTCCAAGCTGGTTATCTTTGAAGCTAACGCTAATCAATGGTGTTTGTGCTGATATTGTTCTAATAAATTTCAAAAAAAATTAAGGGGGAATATTATAGATTCTCCCTGAGTTCACCCTGAGCCTGTAGAATTCAATGTGGGTATGTTCAGACATAGCCAAGCCAAATCTGGAGGCCCAAGTTAGGACCCTGAGTGAACCCAGTCTTAACCAATTCAAATTAGGCCAAGGTACATGCAATTGCCAGTAACATAGGCTTTTGGTTGATTCCACTAAATACTTTTTAACATTGTTTCTTTAAAGAAATCAATTAGCACAATTACTAACTACTTGAAATCAGTCTGAAGTCATAGAAAACATGAAATAAGAAGTGTTGAAAGATGAGCATTCATTGAGATGTTAATCAAATAGAAAATCAGTGACAATTAGAAGCCAAGGCAAGCACATCCAAATCTGATATAAGAGGTGAATAGACGAGTTGCAAGGATCACTCAAGGTCAGACCGAAGGAGAGGATGATAACACGTTTGGCAACACTTGGGAGGAGATTGATGAATGGATATTTGCTACAATTTTTGAATGTTAATTGATGAAAATAACTCCACTTGCAAAATTGGTATGATACCTGCATGTGGCATTTAGGTTGTAATTGTCTACTTTGAGAAGTTGAATCAATTTAAGTTGTTTTGGTTCCTCTTCCACAATTTTTTTGAGGATTTATACTTACCTAGGTAAGAATGAGGTTAGAGAAATGCACTACAAATCTTACCTACAGTTTTATTGTAGGAAAGAATATGACCTGAAACAAGTGTGGATGATTTTTAGAACATCATATACACAACAAATCTACCCAAGACCTAACACCTATAAGCCAATCACATAACCAGGAAAAAGAATAAAGATATTCTATTAAATATAATGGAGCAAATTTACAAAGATTAGCATACAAATATAGACCTCTTCAATGTGTGATTCATGGAAGTGATATGTGCAAGAGGTCATGAGTTAACTAACAATCACTCTCAATTGGGAGGTGAGTTAAATCATTCTAACTAAGACGAAGGTGGCCTTGACTAAACAAAGGTTACGTTTAACTACCATGAATCAAGAATTTATGAGGCAGTGGTGACAATTGTATACTTCAAGTCAAGGTGAACACATCATTATTAACTAACTAGGTGAGAATAATTAAATATTCCTAATATCCTAAGCTATTTTACACCAGGTTTCCAAGGTAGGGAAGATAGTGGACGAGGGGACATGTTTCCAAGAGAATTTTTTTGGGAGGCCATTGTTTAGGGGATGGCAAGGGATGGCTTTTAAAAATATTGTGAAATTTTAAAATTATAAGAAATTTCAAATATTCATATGATAACATTGAATGCCATATACATTATAGAACCTTATTACATAGCATTAAAGTTGAACTAAGATTTCTCATGAGAGTCAACACACGAATTAACAAATGTCAGAATTTCATTGCTTTCATCATCAATGTACACATAAATTACAACAAAATGCCCAAAAGATGCAATCATATATGTACGTATTAAAAAAGATCACTTTTCCATCCAATGTGGCCCAAAATGATTTTTATTTTTTGCTTTTCAAAACAAGAGCAGGGGTTTGGGGGCGACAATCCCCATCAAGGTCAAGGGGCAACACCCTTGCAAGGGTCTAGAGGTAGTGCCCATTGTAGGGTCTGGGGGTTAGCACCCCTAGTGCACTCCCTATCACGAAATAGGGCAGCATTGAAGGGCCCCACCACCAAGCCCAAATTAAAGCCTTTGAGACCACACAAATCTTCAAGATACATGCCATTTTTCATAATTTTATTGCTTTTACAATTTGGAAAATAGAGCTTGGAGCATGGTAATCCTTTCATCAAGTATTTTGTGTTGTATTCAATATTATAATACTATAATAATATGGTTGATACAAGTAAAATTCAAAATTGTTTATAAGTTGTTGCTACAACCAAGAACAAGAACTAACTAGACCCTACAGCATTAGCAATGCATTTTTTAAATCCAAAGTATAAAAGATGTATCCAAATGAAATGTCCAAATCCATTTGCAAGACATACCCTCTACTAAGAGAGATCATGAAGTCTCCTAAACTCTTTGTGAGATATCCTTTACAAATATCTCATGAAAAAGTAAAGATATACATCTCACTTATAATAGAGCTAACACCCATTTGAAATTTTGATTCAAATGCCAATCGGTAGCATATAAAAACCCTTGAATATCAATATTTACCTACTGAGATAAACTTGTCAGCGTTCTTTGTTGTATTATATATTTGTTCCTAGGTTTACTATGTTTTGTTTATTTTCTATCCATTTTAAGTGTGAATTTTTGCAACGTTTCTGGGACTTTTTTAGCAGAGTTGAGAGTTAGGAGACAGCGGGGGGTGGGGGGTGGTGGGTGCTTTTGAGGCATCCCCAGCATAGGTATGCGTACAAAAAGCAGGAAATGTATCCCCATGTATCATAGGTAAACTTATCAAATAGATGCACTGTCATGCTTAGGACAAAGAACTATCCAAGGTAAAGTATATATCACAATGACACCTCCCATAAGTGCAACTTAGGAGGAAGATAGAAATTAAAAAAGGGAAATGGGTCCCAACAAAACAAGACATGTTAGGTACCCATGTACAATGATAAACCCCCCAATGAGAGAGACTAGGTAGCCCCCCAAATGTGATGCCTCTTGCACCGATGATGAATGCTTGATACTAAATGTTGAAGATGATCCATGCTCTTCGAACAATATTTCTCCCCTTAGGAAGGAAGAAATTCAAAGGTGAATGCAGAAGATCTTCCAATTCTAGAAAGGAAACTGAAGGAAGAAGCCAAAAGATGCTCTCTAGAAACTGCTCAAATGTCACTAAGTCACTGTTGAAAGGTGTCAAGATCAGATCAAGTGTTTGAAGCCTAATTGAAGATGGTGAAAACTCAGAACACTATGGAGACTGCTAAAGAATAGAAGCCAAAGATGATAAAAATATAGCTACAGGACTGTCATCAAAGAGGAGAACTAAGTCCTCAAGGTTTCCTCAAAATCCCAAACATGAGATTCCAAAAATAGATTTGTAATGTCTCGTAGACAGATGTCTCAATGAGGTGATTTGAGAAGTTTGATACGATCCTACTTAAAACAATCACTTAATGTCTTCGAAGAGTCAAAGGTAAACTCTAGAGAAGCAGCAAATGATGATGGAGGAATGCTAGCACATGCCTCTAAAACCCTGGTTGGTGAAAGGACTAGAAGGTTCAAGTGACTATACAGCACATCCCATAAACTGTCCACGCTAGATGCCTGAGTATGAACATCTACCAAAGGAGTATTAGGAGCCAAATGTGAGAAGGAATACAGTCTAGACTGATCATCTACCTCCCCAACTGCAACAATGTCACTGCTCTGCAAACCCTGAATAACCACAAAATCAGGTATAAACTCAGCACTTTTACCTGTCCCATTGTGTAACATGCTATATGGATAGGAGATTAGTTGACAAGGAACACAAAGGACATCACTGAATGATCCTTCACCCATGTCAACAAACTCTCTCCCACAAACATTCATAGAAATGTTGTTACCCATTAGAATATGAGGCATAGAACAAGTCTCAAATGAAGAAAACATAACTTGTGATGGAGCCATATGATGAGAAGCTCCAAAGTCATCGATCCATCTCCCTGAACTAGAATCTACAATAGCGACAAGCGTCTTACCCTTATAATCCTCTGACTTAAAATAAGAATAAGATAACAAATCTGAAGGCAATTTGATATTATTTTTCTTTAGAAAATTCTTCAACTCGTCAATTTGTTTTGTATAGCATTGATATTGTAAGTTTTTGCAATATGCCCATGAAGGCTTCTCCTTCTTAGACGAATCCCCTTTTGAGGAAGACGATTCATAATCCGCTTTAGATGATGATAGTGTGTTATCTTTCTATAGCTTTCTCTTCTTTTGTTTTTTTTAGAATCCTCTGATTCTTTATATCCCTTAAGTTGACTAGACATTAATGCATGTGGCTTAGAATACTTCATGCTACCAAAGAAGATCTGAAAACGCATCAAAAGTAGGTGTAACATATGCATCCACCATAGAAAATCAACGGGTATGAAAGCTAAAATCAAAAACTGAATATTCAATACCAAGCTCAAATAGCACATTCAAAATCAATAATAAATCTTCTTTATCAATGCTATGGCCCTTTAGTCATGCTCTTAGCTGCTTTATCTTTTGAGATGTAATCCTCAATGCAATCAAAACTGTTGGGATTAAGATTCATTAAATCATTATCAATTTGATAGCCTCTAACTTTATCAGCTTTACCATATAATTTAACAAGAATGTCCCATGCCTCCTTAGGTATTGTACATCCATCAAGATAAAATTAGAGATCAAGAGACACTAATGAGCATATAAAACCAATTGCTTTCTCACAGTTCTTTTCTCACTCCTTTTGTTTAGTATAAATAGGTTCAAGAATTGATTCATCTACATATCTAGTGCAAACTTTTCCCCTTAAATAATTTCATACCCATGTTTTCCAAGTTGTATAATTATACGAAGTTGGGAGATCAATACCAGTTTTACCCATTACAAGAACATGTAGTAGAAGGTACCAAAATCATGAAGACACAAGCACAACACCCCTGCCCCCCTATTTACTCAATCAAGAAACCCCCACACAAAGAAAGTAAAGTGAACAACAAGGAGAGAGAAGTTTAAATTACAAAAAAAATAATCATAATCAAATAGATCACACCTCATTGAAACATGGAGCTCGAAAAGAGATTTCTAACACCTATAATAAATCTAAAATCTGACCTCCTAAACAAAAGTTATCTCTATTTTCATGCAAGGTTCTTTAAGAGGGATGAGGAACCTTAGCCAAATCTAGAACAATAGCCCAAATCTCCACCAAATGTAGAAGTCTACCAAATAAATTTAGCAGAACTCCAAATGTAGAGGGACTGCCAAATTTAAGGACGTTGTCACCAAATATAGAAGACCTACCAAAAAAATGGATCTATGAATTTTAGTGCCGAATTTGGAAACCTGATAAATTTGAGATCAAGTGCCAAATGTAACATCCCTCTTTTGATCTCTTTTAGATGTTTTCTATAATATCTAATTTTTCCATTCCCTGGTATTTGGATGAGGATTGTTGACTTGTTGGTTTATGTAATGCGAGAATGTGGTGTTTTCACTTCCTATTGTAATTGTTAGCAATATACATGTTTAATGACATAGTTAAATATCAAATGTCAATTTTGGATTTAATATATTGCTTAACTAACAAATGCTACTAAGGGTCTATATGGCAAGATGTGTTGTGCAGTGGGTACAAGAAATGAGAAAGGTGAACGAGGTCTAGGTCTTATGGATGAAATGTTTCATCCTATGATTGAAGTGAGTGAGAAAAATTAATTAATTAATTAAAATAAGATGAATTACTTTAGTTAACATAAATGAATTGGTAATGTTTCGTTATTTATGAGTGCATAATATTGCTTCATTTTATTTGTTTATTTTGATAATTATATATTATTATTTGAGAAAAGAAATAAATGAGAAATAAGTTTAATTGTTATAATTTAATTAATCACTGAATATATAAGTTTAATTATAAAAAAATTAAGAAAAAAATTATCATATTTATCCTAATTCTGAATTAGAAAACACAATTTCCTGATATTTGCTTTAAAAAGAAGTTTATTATTTAAAATTGGAAGAGCCATGTGAGAAAAGAGCTTATCACCTCATCGTGAAAGCATATCACCTCATTGCGATATCAGATATCACCTCATCGTGATATCAACCATCATGGCTACCTCCATTGATGGTATGTACAAGTGCTCATCACTCAATGTGATGTTGTCACCTCACCGTGATGTTCACCATGGCTCTCCCAGAGGGTGAAACACAAGTACAAGTATATCATCACGGACTCCCTCACGTGATGTTGTCATGGAGTCACACACATGACATCCACCATGGCTCTCTCAGAGGGTGGAAACAAGGGCTTTCACCTCAAATCTCAAAGAGAAATGCATTATCAAGGGCTTGCACCTCAAATATCTCTCAAATAGAGAAATGCATTAAAACAGGATCACTGATACTTAGACTCCTTCTCAGCTAGGGCTTGATTCTCCACCATACCAAGCTTATCTCGAAAGTACACAAACTTTATCCTGGAGAGAGGCTTGGTGAGAATGTTTGTCGTCTACTCATCAATGCTGATACCTCAACTGAATTGCTTTCCTCAATACCATATCTCTGATATAATGGTATTTGATCTCAACATGTTTAGTTTTGTCATGAAACACAGGATTGATAGAAAGCTTCACACAGCTCTGGTTATCACAATGAATGATAGTAGGCTCCATTGATTGTCCAAACAAACCTGCAAGGAGCTTTCGAAGCCACACTGCTTCACGAGCTGCCACACAAGCTGCAATGTACTCGGCCTCTGTTGTACTCAATGCCACTGAAGACTGCTTCCTCCTGCACCAGGATATCATAGCAGATCCTAAACTGAAGCAATAACCAAAGGTACTCTTCCGATCAATAACACACCTTGCCCAATCAGAATCAGTAAAACCATGCAGCTTCAAATCCACGCCTAAAGAATATCTCAACCCATATCCAACTGTGCCACGCAAGTATCTCATAATATGTTTTGCTGCAACAAGATGTATCTGCCTTGGTTCACACATGAACTGACTGAGTGCACTCACTACATAGCAAATATCCGGTCTAGTGTTGACTAGATACATCAATGAACCAATCAACTGCCTGTACATAGTGGGATCCACCAGATCTGAGCTAGTTGCAGCCTCCTTCAACTTATGTGAGTTGGTCTCCATAGGCGTAGACATGGATTTGCAATCCATCATACCAAACCTCTTCAGAATGTCAATGGTATACTTCCCTTGACTTAGAATCATCTCATCTGGCTTTTGTCAAACTTCTAAGCCAAGGAAGTAATGCATGAGACCAAGATTCTTCATTTCAAACTCAAAAGCTAGCTCCTTGCATTTGAGAATGAGGTGTTCTTCTCTAGTGATAATCAGATCATCAACATACAAAACCAAAATCAATGCTTCACCATTAATTACCTTGAAGTAGAGGTTTGAATCTACATCATTCTTTAAGAAACCCAAACTTAACAGGTAAAAATCAATGCTTTAATACCAAGCACGAGGAGCCTGCTTAAGACCATACAAGGCCTTCATCTGCCTACACACATGAGACTCCTTCCCATGAACCTCAAATCCATCAAGTTGCTCAATATAAACCTCTTCTTCTATTACACCATTCAGAAAGGTTGTCTTTACATCCATTTGGTGAATCTTCCATCCTCTAGATGCAGCAATAGCAATGATGGTCCTGACAGAAGTATAACGAGCCACTGGAGCAAAGTTTTCTTCATAGTCAACTCCCTCTTTTTGTGAAAATCCTCTAGCCATGAATCTAGCCTTGTACTTCTCAATGCTCCCATCAGCGGCATGCTCGATCTTGAAGAGCCATTTAGAAGATACCACAGATTTGCCTTCGGGTCTAGGAACGATGTCCCAAACATCATTCTTAAGTATGGACTGATACTCTTCAAACATAGCATCTTTCCAAACCTGTTGACTAGAAGCTTCCTCAACACTGGAAGGCTCTGACTCAATAATCTGACTCATCAAAGCTACATAACTGGAGAACTTATTAGGTCTCCTACTTTCTCTGAAAGTTCCTCTTGGGGCTGCAAAACTTTCTACCTCCTGCATTATTTTCTTGGCCCAAAGAGGTCTTTTCTTTCCAATCACAATATTTGTAGGCCCATCAGTAGGTTCCAAGGGCTCGACTGGATCATCATCTTCTTTAGGTTCTGGAGCCTCCCTTTGATTCTCAAGAACATGGTCAACTTCCATATCCTGAGGAGGCTCTTCATCATCGATCTCCATATGAGTGCCCTTGGATCTTCTGAATGCAACATCCTCCTCAAATGTGATAGCTCTACTGATCTCAATTGTCTTCTGACCCGGAATGTAGATTTTGTAGGCTTTTGATGACTCACTATAGCCTACCAAAATTCCCTTCTTGCCAGAAGGTTCCAACTTTGTCCTCTTTTCCTTTGGTACATGAACATACACTGGACATGCAAAGATCCTCAAATGACTTACTTCAGGCTTCACCCTTGAGAATGCTTCTTCAGGAGTTATATTCTCCAAGATCCTGTGAGGACTTCCATTCTGAACATAGATAGCTATCCTGGATGCTTCAGCCCAGAGGGAGGTTTGCAGGTCTTGGTCATGAATCATGGCTTTGACGGCTTCCACAATAAATCTGTTCTTTCTTTCAGCAACATCGTTCTGTTGAGGATTATAAGGAACGTTGAACTCCCTCTTAATCCCTGCTTCAATGCAAAAGTTACGGAAGATAACAGAAGAGTACTCTCCTCCATTATCGTATCTCAAGACCTTGATCCTCTTTCCGGACAAATTCTCCACCTGAGCTTTGAATTCTTTGAATCTCTCTAATAGTTCCTCAGATTCTTTAGATTTCAAGAAATAAATCCAAGTCTTTCTAGAGTAGTCATCAATAAAAATAATGTAATACAAGAAACCACTCGAAGAAGCAATAGACATTGGACTACATAAATCAGAATGAATAAGATCTAGAATACATTTGGATCTACTTTCACTACTATGGAATGGACCTTTTGTATTCTTACCCAAAGCGCAGCCTTTGCAGGTTCCTTCATGCTTCTGGTTGAATTTTGGAAGGCTAGTGACCATCCTCTCCATAATGGGTAGAGCTCGAAAGTGAAGGTGAGCCAATCTTCGATGCCAAAGATCACACAAACTTGAAGAATCATGCACTAGAGCCTGAAGAGGATGAGTGCATAGTCTGTAGAGACACCCATGTCTAACTCCAATCACCCGAGCAGTCTTGATGTTGGAGATCTTAGCCCATATAAGAACTTTTCCTTCTGAAAATGCAACTTGGTAACCCTTGTCTTCCAAGGCTGAGATGGAAACAAGGTTTCTCTTGATGCCTGGAACAAATAGCACATCATCCAATTGCAAGGAAGCGCTAGAATCCAAGTGAAGAGATGAGGTCCCAACTCCTTTCATAGAGTAGCTAGCATCATCTCCAATAATGTCTTGTTCGCTAGAATCTTTCTCCACCAAATCAGATAGATGCTCCCTAAATCCAGTGATATGGCGAGAGGCACCACTATCAATTAGCCAAGTGTTGGTGTACGTAGTTACATTGCTTGAAAAGGCTGAATAGAATAGGTATTCACTTGAACCCTTCTACAGAGAGACTTCATCAACATTTGCAATGGCAGCCTGCTACCTAGGCCTAGTAGGACATTCCTTTGCAAAGTGACCATACTTGTCACATCGAAAACATTGGACCTTGGAGAGGTCCCTCTTCTTGAATGCAGGAGCACCATCCACTTCTCTATCTCTATTCCTCTTAAAATATCCTTTCTTTCCACCTTTCCCTTTCTTCTCGAGGGATTGAGTGGCAAGGACATGTATGTCTTCATTAGTTGAACTTTGACCAATACCTCTCGCCGCCAACCTAGACTTTTCTTGAATGCAGTCTGCCGTCAACCGATCAAACTTGGGAAGTTTAGATATTGGACTAATTCCTTGAATGTAAGACTCCCAAGATGAAGGAAGACCATTTAGAGCCAACATGGTCAAGTCCTTGCTATCAACTATATGTCCAATAGAAGAGAGCTGATCTCTTAACTCAGTTATTCTCATGAAGTAAGCAATAACCGATTCTCCTTTTGCCATCTTCAGATGATGGAGTTGTTGCTTCAGTGCAAGAGCCCGGCTTGTGTTATTGATTTCGTACATCTCCTCCAAGGTTTTGAATATTTCTCTTGCCATCTTTAGCTTGGAGACGATAGGAACAATATGATCCTTTACGGAATCAACTAACATCTTCTTCGCCTTAATATCTTTATTTTTCCATTGAACCTTTTCTTCCTCATCAAAGTAGGCTCGGAAGTTGTGCTCTCCACAAACTCTGCCAATTCGCTTTCTTCCAAGATGAGCATGATCCTAAATCTCCATGAAGTGAAATTTGATGCACCCTCAAGCCTATCCTCAATCTTAAGACCATTCACCATCTTGACAAAGAGATAGAGGTAAACAAAGATGAGAAAAAGAATAGAGAGTATCGCTGTAATACACAAATCTGATCAAGATCTTCTTCAAACCCTCTCTGATACCATGTTAGATTTTAATGATCAGACGAAATGCACAGAAATTTAATTCAAATTTGACTCACAACACAGCAAATACCCTGGGAAAACCCTCCAACCTGAGGGAGAAAAACCTAGCCAATATATCTCTTATATATTGATTATAGTAAGAGCAGAAATCTGCTTACAACTTAGGCACAATACAATGCCAAATAGATACAATGAACAGCACCTCTCCTAGATGCGAATATACAAATAATATGTTCCTCCTTGAATTGACCTGCTGCTACAAAATATGATCTGCTGCTCAAATCGATTTCTTCTCCTTTTATGAATGCTTGACTTGATGACAAATGAATGATATCTATCAAGTATATATACATGCAATTGGGGAAGGATGTGACCCTTCACCACGAAGGTCAGCCTCAAGAAGGAAATACGTCCTTTCTAGAAGGGCGCGATTTTCAAGGAAGGTCGGCTATGATAAATAATTAACAATTATTTATTATGACTTTTAATATTTCTTCTTTTAATCATAATTGAAGATGCCTCTTTAATTAATAATCATTATATAAATTTAAATAGCCTTGGGCTATACTTAAATTTATTCTTTAAATCAAACCTAGAAGTATAATCCCGCGGTTGCTTTATCATCAACACTTGTAGATGTCCCTTCTAGCAACTCTAGTGATGATCTCCTTCAAAAGAAAAAGTGGAGGAGGAGCATCCAAGGAATGCTTGAAAGGAGGTAGTCTATCAATAAAGATTCCAATGGAAAAGTGTGAGCTAGTCTCAAAGTAGCAACAATGATAGCCCCAAATTGGGCCAAATGAAACAATCCTCTTAGAAGAGCGAAGAGCTAAATATGAATATCTATTACAACTTGAAAAAGAATCTCACACCGATCAAGTTTGTGTTTACAAAAAGTAAGTTGAAAGATGGTATCCACACATAGCAATCAGGCAACAAACTCAACCTTGACAATGTTTTGAGGAAAAGTTTGCTTGTAGATAATAATGTGTTACAACATGAGAGCCTAAACTCTCTCAATTCAAGCCCAATTAATAGACCCAAGGTAGGCCCCCAAAGCCATGCAAAACTATAGGCTTGATGATGGTATCAAAAAGACTTCTTTGAAGGAATGGAAGTGCATCTAGAAACCCTGACTTTGCATATCCCTTGCAAAGTGTGAGGCAAGCTTCATATTTAAGGAGGGACTAGAAAATTGAACCCCAAAGCACCTGTAAGTGGATGCAATCTCTAAAGCTAACCTTTTGTAAAGGAACTAGAATTTGGAAAGCAAACATTTGAAAATGTTGAAATCATGACCTTAGTTTTAATAGGGTTGACCACAAGCTGGTGAAGGTCACAAAATCAAGCAAGGGAATCAAGTTGTCATCGTAAGCCTTTGGAAAAATGAGAGAGGAGAACAACATCATCAACAAAAAGTAGAATAGCAATAACCACTTCATTGTAAATTGCAACCATCATCTATATGAGTATGTAGCCAAAGAAACTCTTCAAACTCATCAATGTAGATGCTAAAGAGGGTCAAAGAGAGAGGACACCCTTGTTTGACCCCAATGGTACTCCTCACAAAGTCGGAAACATCGAGAGAAGTATGAAGTTGTCTAATAATTGTCTCATAAAGCCTCCCAACAGCAATAATGAGACTCAAAAATACCAACCTCACACAACCACTAGAAAAGTAGGTGCCTCGAGACTAAGTCCCGAGTATGGAAGAGTGATGGCAAGCCTCCTCAATAATAGCCTCGCATGTAAAGATGTAGTCAATGGTCTAATGATCTCCCCTAAAGCCAACATGCCTGAAGAAGGAAAAAGATGATATGAAGGTAAATAGATAGAAATGCATAAAGAAATAAATATAAAGATGTTATACCTTCATAGTCTCCTCCTCTTCATGGATGGAGCTCACAAGATGCACCCATGTCTTGCAGATTTGCTCCAATGTTAGTAGTGTATGTGGTTGCTCAATATTTGGGCAGCATGATGGTGGGATGGAGATGGATTCAATGGATATTTGAACAGCATATGGCTGTGCTGAATGTGGACGTCAAAAATAAAAGCCAAGGCCTCGTTATATAGAAATTTGGTGAGATGAACCAAGGGCTAGGATCGATTGGTTGATGGAGGGTCGAGATTAAAAGAGAGATAGGGTTTGGATCAAGGAATGAAGAATGATTAACCTTGTGACAAGTGTCACAAAAGGGAGGAGGTGTGATGGGGAGGTGTACACACACATGTGTGAGCACACATTGGGAAGAGAGTATGTAAGAGATAGGGTGGCTCATATGGTGGCTTGTGTAAGAGGTTAGTGGGGGTAGGTGAGATGTAGGAATTTAAAATTAGGAAATAATAATAATGAGGATTATGGGTGAGGGTTAGATCAATTAATTTAATGAGGATGGGTTAAGTTAATAAACCAAGAGTTAAAAGTTGGAGAATGAGATAATAATGATTAGGATGGGGATAAAGTTAATTAATCAAGGATTAATTAACTTAAGAAAGGTTAAGGGATTTTAGAGGAAAGTGGGAAAAAGGTTAGCTTTAATTAAATAAATGTAGATTTATTTATTTAAAGGTGATGGATAAAGGTAATGGGGAAATTAATTAAATAAATAATGAATATTTATTTAATTAATTATTAGGATAAGGGAAGGGGCTAAATTAAATAACAAGTATTTATTTGATTAAATATTATTTTGGGTGTCTACACTACCCATGAGCTCGAAGATTACCTTCTCTAGACTCGAGAAACTAAATATCTAACATTGTGGAATAAATTTTGGCAAATGTATGCCCAATCATGATAGTTCCACAGTTGCTAGGATCGGAGAGATCCCCAAACTTATGTATAGGATGAATTATATGCTGAGACCAAGAATAAGGAAAACTTGAAAAAACAATGGAATTGAAAAGCTTCGCCAAAGAGGAGGTCAGGGAATCCACATCATATTTGAGAAATTCAGCTTGGAGGCCTTCACAAATTTAATGCTTTGTTAATACATAACTTCAAAATGGCCCTCTTGACATTACTTGTGGAGAAAACGGCAAATGTCAATGGTGAAGCGGGGACCATGATAGCAAGTTGCTCTTGCATGTCATAAAAGAGAGAAAGCATAGGAAACCCATGCATTGGGGTTAATGTCAAAAGCTATATTTGTAGGTTTTCTAAGGAGAACAGTATGCCAAAAGTGTTTAGGGGAATTTTGAAGATCAACAATGAGGGAAAGAAGCCGAGAAGCAAGAAACTCCCACTTCTTGCTACATAGAAGACAACATTAAACCCTACTAATGGAAGGTATGGAGGCAGCATCATGTGTACTGGAAACCAAAGACTTACTGGAGTGTGCATTACAGTATGAACTGATTGTTAAATCTGAATCTGACCCATTGGTCCAAAATGTTTGTATGACATATTTTGAATTTGTGAATAATCTAGAGTCAATAGATTATAATGAATAATGCTTTCTTTAAATGTATATGTGGGATAAGATTATCTTAATTATATTCATGTAAAACTAGCTTGGGTTGGTGTTGTATTGTCTCCTTGGGGAGCTAAACCTATTTGGTTGCAAGGTTGCCACGTAAGTGGTTGATTGGATTCATCCCAAGCTTCTCCACACCTAAGTGTCCTATGGCCAGGGATGGGTTGATATCTTGACTTCTATTGGAAGTGAAAAGATTGGAATAGGAGAAGTTGGATGTCCGCATCTTGGACAAGTACATCCTAGCATCTTCTCTACTTTGGTCCAGCATTTAATGAAATATACCGGCCAATTTTTTCATTTTGTTACACAGCTAAATTCACCCATTAGCATTAGTGCAAATATAAACCAGCTGAAGGGAACCCTTGACTTTCTAATCAACCCAGATCCCAGTAAGGGCAAGGTGAGAGCATACTCGTAGGGGGTCGTTAGCAATACTGAAAAACTGGCAGAATTGATAACTCTAACCAAGAATGCGCCCTAAGACCCGATATGGGAGGAGGGACGAGCATATGGTCAGAGGATCCATGATCTTGTGACGGCTCAGCCGATCAGCACAATGTAACAATGCATTACAGAAATCCAATATGTGGCAAGCCAGCCTCTTCCACTTCTTCAGCGGGTGGTACAAGAAATTAAAACTAACTAAGACTGAGCATGCCAGTCTCTTCCACAGCCGTGAGAAAGTACAAGAGTTAGATCAGAAATAGAAGAATTGCTAACAGTACTACTGTTCAGCTTACAATATCATTGAGAGCCTGCCAAGCACACGTGATTAGAAAATATGTCATGCTGCAATAATTGTAAAGGACTCCCCTATACTCTTCTAGACCTCCTGAACTCAAACTCAACTCCCAAACCCCATTTTACCAATCTAGTTATGCAGACCTGCACTGAAACTGCAAAATCAGCAACACAAAAATTTGCTAAAATGAAGACAACTCCCTCAAAACACGCTCAAACTTCATGAAGTAAAATGCAATATGTTCTAATACTGAAGGCGCCCAAGATGAAAGCATAAAACAGACTCAAAGGACTCCTAATTATTTGGCACGCAAAACCAAGCAAGTACAGAATGGTACGGCCCAAGAGAAAGGGCGATTTTGCTTTATAAAATCCAAAGCTTGGAGATAAATTCTGATATTTGGAGGAAGGGGTCGCCTCAACCTTCCAAATACATTTCCTCAATACCCATAAGCAAGATAAAATCGTCCACAAGCATATGATCAATTATCTAGATCAGCCACAAGCAAAACAGCAACTGTGAAAATGACAAAAAATACAAGAACTCAAACTCAAAATGCAAAACAGTACAATAGAACCCTACTCTCAACTAGTTGCTATCTTTCAAGCAAGAAGTTAAGCCTAGCTAGGAGGTATGCATCCCTCGAAGCAATCCTAATACCATTCTGACAGCATAAATTTGCATAAAATTCAAGATGCTGAAATGAAGACCCCAAACCTCCTTTTATAATTTTGCTAAGCACCTCTAGAAGCTTCCAGAAGGTGCACTCCACTCAAGAGTAGCCCCAATTCCTTGTTGACCCTTGACTCAAGAAATGGCGTCCCTTTTTCCAAGGTAAATTCCACGCCATTTTAACTTATTACATTCTCCCTAATGTGGCGTACCTTTTCTCCAAGTCAACATTAATAAATAAAGGTACAAATTCACTTAAAACATTGGATGAGGCGCCTACCCATAAAAGTCCCCTTTTAAAAATGACTTAAGTTGTGAAGCTAAACCAAGGGGGGAAATAATTAAAATTAAACATTATTTTAATTAAAACAACTTATCTCTCCAGAACTGCATCCATGCGCCAAATCAAATACTGCCAGCTGAACCAACTGATGAGGCAAGTCAAGAATACTAAAGCCAACAAGACCACTGCCAAAAATAGAATTTACTAAAAATAGTAAATTCCGGAAGTAACTCGGATCATCATGCCAGATATACCATCGCGAAGCTCTCTGAAAACCCAGAAAAGAGCTGCCAACCAAACACCAAGATTCCAGAAGCACACTCCAACAAAAGCTGAAACATCCTCCTAGAAGATAGGGAACCCTGATTCAGCTTCCGAGTAGTCTATGGGTCACTAGGATAGACTAACGGCCAACTGTCAAATTACTGTCGAGAAGGGGACATTACATTTAAGCTCTAGTGCTCTCATCAACAGAAGGTCCACAAGCTGTATTATACGTTATTGACCGGCTTCCATCACTAATAGCTAGGAGATTCTTTGTTGATTAAGCCCTATGGCATGTTATATTGACACATATGTCATTCCTCCTTGCAATAGGGTGCTTTATGGTTGGTATTGTTAACCTTTTTATCTTATGTCAAGTATCGGTACTTGAGTATACTACATAGTTGGGAGATGCATCTTAATGTGTTCCACGCACATTGAGTTTATGTCATAATTGTGGAGTCATTTTATGATATTGTTTGTATGAGTGTCATTGTTTGTTGTGATCTTATTTTATACGTGATGTGCTTGTATTCTATATGTTTGAATGATGTATTGTGAAGTGTTAGAATGTTTTGAATGAATTGGCATGTTTTGTTGTTGTGTGATTGATATTATGAACATGTGTGCGAAAATGGTTTGTATGGATGTCTATGTGAAGAATAAAGAAATGAACTAAAAAACAATCCCTAGTATTGTTTGTAGTTCCACACTCTTGGGTTATCAGTTGGATACTTCATTGCCAAGACTAATAGTTGGGGAGGAAAGGGACTTCCTCTAATGGCAGATTCAAACCTTCCCCATCAACAATTGGAGCTTGGGGAGAATTAGCTTATGGAGTTCAACTTTGAGTCCTTTGGATATAAGCATGATGTACATTGCACATGACCACTTTGTATATATGGCAGTTGGCTATATGGCCTATTGTTTTCATTATCATTGATGAGAGTTTCAATACTTGACCCCTTGTATAACTTGATTATGTAAGGATATTATCTTCATTGATAGTAGTAGATATGTGCTTGCAAGACTTTTATATTAATGAGATATACTTATTGATGCTTGTGGTTGACGACATGCACAATATGCGATATGTAATGTATTATTGTTAAATTAAGTAAAAACGTAAAAACCTTCTAGCCACTTTTGGGGTGTACACCAAATTAACCCCAAAGAAAACTAAGCTACTCAAAGAGATAGGTTACCATATTGATCAAACCACACAAAGCTGTTGCCAAAAGGTTTTGAAGGTAAAAAGAAAATTGCTTGGGTGGCCAAATCTAAGGGGGTGAGCCTTTGATTTTGGAGGAAGTGCCTCACACCAGAGTGTTGCAGCCTTGGTGGTGGAGGTTGTGCCTCCTACCAATGGTTGTGACCCTCTTTCTAGGCCATGGCCTATGGAAAAATCCACAAGCCTTTGAAAAATTGTCATGTCCCCTCCACCCAAGAGGTATAGGTTAGAAATTTTAGTTAAATAAAAAGTATTTATAAACACTAGAATAACAATATAGTGATATTATAATAATTATTAATTATAATATTAATTATTTTAATAATAATAACATTTGTATCTGTGGGCCGACCTGGTCTGTTTTTCTTCCTGGGCTGACCTATTCTTATCAAGCATCCAAAATCTAGCAGATACATAGGTGGGTGTGGACGGAGGCATGCAAAAAGCAATTATCTATGAATTTTCAGTCAACTTGTACAGCTGCAATGCCCATAAGGATGAAAACCCTCTACAACAGAACCTTTGGTGAGGACGAAGACCCCATCTCTGGTTACATTGAGAGCGATTATTTCCAGGTTTCTTATCCAATGCCGGATTGAAAGTTTATCCCTAATATTATTTCAGATTAAAAGCAGTTTGTGGAGCGAAGCACAGAACTGGATGCCAACCCATTTAAATCCCAAGTCTCACACTGCCCTAAGCAAGGCCCAACCTGAGTTTGCTGGTTCATCATCACCTAGATCTTTCAAAGTGCTACCTGTTCCAGGTGCAAGCAAGGCTAAACAACAGCAGGGAGCAAAGCGGACCAGAGTCTCATTATCCTATTGCATCAAAAAATCCTCCATTTATAGTGAACTGTGAACACCACCTTCCACCTGGGCAGATCTAGGAACTAGGCACACAGCAACTCAAAAGGCTAACTCAGCAGGAAGGGGATCACACAACTGGTGACCCACTGACCACCCTATAGCATTTCAGATCTTCACACAGACTGGAACATAACAGGACTGAACTATGCGAACCCAACCACTTGATTCATACAGGGCAATTATGCTGCACTTCTAAGTGCAGCTATTTTTCTGGTAACAATAACAAATCTAGTTAACTTGTAATGTCTATGCATCTATATTTTATGGAACAAATATTTATTGAACAAATCTGAGGTGTATTTTGAGCTGGATGTTGAATGAGTTGTTATGAAGTGATAAATCTTTGTATAGCACAGTAGACATTCTGAATCTGCATTTATCTTTCCATTCAATTTCCTAGAAAGGTGTATTAAAAAAATAAATTATTTTCTTCTTTTCTTTAATTTCCTTTTCTTTTATTTTAAATCAAAAAATAATATACTGTTTTTGGCAAAAAGTGAGATCTGAAAAAAAATTAATAAAACATTCAGACCTTTGCAAGTTGTTTATGGTCTCAATCAATGTGTCTAGGAACCAAAAAAAATTGCCTCCAAAGATAGAGGCTAGCATAGGCTTGTTTACAGTTGATGCAAAAGTAATTCGACATGTCGATGCTAGGAGAGCTATCTTTCTTCCTTGGTTTGCAAATTTCCCAGTCAGATAAAGGGATCTTTATTTCTCAAACCAAGTATGTTAAAGAGATGTTAAAGAAATTCAGGATGGAAGATTGTAATCCAGTAGGTACTCCCATGGTTACTGGTTGTAAATTGAGCAAAGATGATGAATCTCCTGCAGCAAATTAGACTATGTATAGATCCATGATTGGAAGTTTGCTATACCTCACAGCTACAAGGCCCAATATTATGCAAGTTGTTGGTTTAGTGGCATGGTTTCAAGCAGCTCCGAAGGAAACACATGTTAATGCAGTCAAGAGAGTGTAGGAAAGAAGTGGCTCTCGACATTGGATGGGATCCAAAGTGATATGAGGATAAAAATGGGCAGGAGATATTAATTAAGCGGTAAATGAACTTCATTGGGTAAATAAAATGAACCAAGGTGTTAACTTGGAGACATACCTAAAGCACTTGTAAAGGCTCAATATGATATGCCAAGGAAAGACCTGACTCTAAGAGTTCATGTCACATGTCGATTGGGTACCCTTGCGGGGCAAATGGAATACATAAACAATCTCCACATGACCATACCTTTGAGCTACTACAATGACACTCTTTGTTTTAGTCTAAAACCCTCATCCTTATTGCCATTGGATTTTGTACCCAACATGATACTTGACTCTCGTCATATATATGTGATTGGTTGAGATCTTGGTTCCATGTGTTCATACTTGTGTTGTATGCTTAATTGTCGACATGTGTATGCTATGTGATGTGGCTTATCTCCCATGCCTATATGCTGGTGATGTTTCCCCTTTGGGCACATTTATGCTATGATGGTTTATTAATTATTATAACTGTTGGCATGTGTATACTATGATAGTTAATCAAACTTGTTGGCATGTGCATGCTATGACAATTATTCATAATGTTTGGCATGTGTATGAGCCATACTCCCTTGTTTTGCATGAATGTGTGTGCTTGTGCCCAAGTGACTATCTAGCACAATGGGGTAGACCTACCAAAACCACATGGTTGGGTGGTGCTAAACCACCACTGGGGATTGGCACACTTGGACAATTCTTCTTGGAGAATGCCATATACTCTCACGATACCTTGCAATTGTATATGTCTTATTATTGAAAAATGTAAACATTGTAAAACGGGTCCTCAAGGCCATTGTAATAATGATTATGATAATGTTGCTTATTAATTCATGATGTGGGTTATGATCCATTCATGTTTAGGATGAGAGCCTTTGAATGTCATAATTTATTGATGTAATCTTGTCTTTTTCCACACCTTGTTTTGTGAGGGTGTTGGTATTTTTAGAATGCTAAGATCATGGTAATTGGCTATGTTGGCTTCAATTTATTTAATGCTTAAAATGATGTTTATGGATGTTTTAGAGTTGGATTACATTTTGCTCATATAGGTGGTGAGGATCCTAGTATTGATTTTAGCCCATGTCAACGTTGGTGTCAAATGGGTATAGCTTTTCATAATTCTTTTACCATATTTGGCTATGTGGTTGTTGGTAAAATGAATTTAAAGCATCTTTGATTTGGGCCAATTGTATATCTCTCATTTGAAAAATGCAAACATTGTAAAATGGGTCCTCAAAACCATTCTAATAATGATTATGATAATGTTGGTTATTAATTCATGATGTAGATTATGATCCGTCCATGTTTAGGATAAAAACCTTTGAATATAATAATTTATTGGTGTCATCTTGTAGTTTTCCACACCTAGTTTTGTGAGGGTGTCGATATGCTTAGAATGTTGAAATCACAATATTTGGCTATGTTGGCTTCAAGTTATTTACTACTTAAAATGATGTTCATGGATAATTTAGAGTTGGATCACATTTCTCCCCTATAAGTGGCAAGGATCCTAGTATTGATTTTAGCCCATGTCGATGTTGGTGTTGAATAGGCATAGCGTTTTGTAACACTTTTACCATATTTGGCTGTGGTTGATGGTAAGATGAATTTAAAGCATCTTTGATTTGGGCTAAAAAAGAATGTAATGTGAGAGAACATTCAATTAGGATATCACTGGAATATATGTTAGATTCACTTTTCCTAGTCTTGGGTTGAGTGTGAGGAACCGCTTCAAGGTGGTGTCCTTTTGGTCCTCTTCATGGTGAGAGGGTGAGTTGGGTGCATTGGAAACGTTCCCCTTTGTCTCTCATGTCCTTGGACTCTTTTTAGAGTCCTTTGTAGACCTCCCAACCCTTGGGAAGTGTCTTTCGTTTGATTGCATTTCGAAGATTGGGTGTGTTTGTCCACCTTGGTCTCCCAACCAGTTGTGGTTGTTTTAAAGTTTGTTTTATGTTGTATCTTGTTTTTGTGACTCTTGAGCGTTGTCCCTAAGTACAATACCTAGAAATAGTAATTTGTTCAATGTTTGGTTAGGACTACAGTCTGCCAAGAAGACTTTAGCGCAAAAACAAGACTACAACACAATTTTTGGACTCCAATGTCAAAACTAGACTATAGCACGAAATTAGGAAAACTAAGTAAATGCGCTAGTGTCCTTCTAGGCACTAATGTCCTTCCTGGGTGATGTAGTCTTCTTGTATATTGTAGTTATTCGTTTCATTAGATCGCAAGTACTTCTAGGTTTTTCTCAAGGAAACTTTATATACAAAAGTTGCTCCCCTTGGCCTTGTGAGTCTTCCCATGTTGTTGCTTTGTCGAAAAGTGTTGTTATCCAAAATTTATGTCATCTTTGCATTGGGAAACATGCCATTGCACGAAAATGACCCATTGTTGCTCCAATTGGTGGAGGGCTTGTACCTTCTAACGAAGCAACCTCATGTGAAGGTTTGTCCCTTGTGTTTGGGTGTTTTTGGTTGGTAGATATTCCACCTTGCATTGGTAAGTGTCTCGTGCATGCAAGAAACGGTGGTTGTCTGTCTAGTTGAGATGTGATATCTCCTAGTTGTCCCACCTCTTGCATAAGTTTCCCTTGGTGTAGTGGGTATCATCAAGTGTTTTTAGGGAGAGGAATTAAGGTAGATGGTTCCCTCATCCTAACCTTGTATTCGCAAGAGAATGCAATCATGGGTTAGGGCTTGAACATCATTGTGGTGTAGTCCCACTCTCTCATAGATTTATCTGTTGGAAGACTAAAATCAATGAGACAGAGGGGGTGAATCAATGATTTATGAAAGTCACAAACTTTTTCAAAACCAAGAGTTTATGTTTGTTTTGAACCAAGAGAACAAATAACAGTTTGTAAAGCAAACTTGACTTGTACATTAAACTAAATTAGGCATATGAATAAAACATTGACATGAATTGAGAGGCTGAACCAAATGAGTATTTTTCATGTATCAGAGTTCACAACATTAACTTAACTTTTGTGCAAGACACTTTGATATAACATTTGCAGAAATGAAAGACTGAACTTTAACAATTTTCAATGCAACTGATGACATAAAATAAATGAGATCAATCACACACATAAAGCCATCACATAACACAAAATTTGTCCTGAGTGGAAAAACCCTTTTGGGGAATAAAAAACCACTCGAAAAATCTTTCTCTTTATTCACTTAGAGCACCAACTCTTTCAAGTTCAGGAGCACCAACTCCACAAAATACAAGAGCACCAACTCCACAAGTTACAGGAGCACCAACTCCATTACATTGCATAACAATTACAATATACTATCAACACTCTAGAAGTGCAAATTGTTGCAGTCCTAGAATCTCAATAGAAGATTGAAGATATTCAGATTAAGCACATTGAAGAATGTTGTGTGTCAACATCTTCTCAAATGATAAACAAATTTCCAATATAGAACAACTTTTGTACCAAAACAATCTTTTAAAGAGTACTCATGAAATCTCTTTCTCTTCTCTTTGTTCACATTTCACAAAAAATGAAAGCTATCTTAAATAGCCAATGCCTTCAATGCAGTTTTTAAAAAAATTGTAAAACCAACCGAGTTAGGGTTAGAGAAACCCTAAATGAGTTAACTAAAAAAAAATCTGTAACAAAATCCAGAAACCCTAAAAGGTTTTTCATAACCAACACAAGTTAAGCCTCCTTTTAAAAACTTAACAACAATATCTTCAACAACAAAGATTTATTCACAAACCCGTAATAACCAATCTGCCAAAACTGCCAAGAATGATTTTAACAAATCAACATAATCCTTTTCTTAACAAATTGTTCACAAGGCCCGTATACAAAAACATTTTTTGCAAATACCTGATTATGGTGTAAAGAAATAAAACAGATACCAGAGTAATTTGTTGAAGACAACCATAACTACCCAGCTCAGCAAATCCTCTTTAGTTCAACTTCCATAGTCGCTACCTCCTTCAGCTCAAAGACAGCATTCAAAACTTTAACAACAATGCCGATATGTAGATCTATTTTTATTGTCCTAGTTCATATAATGAGCGAACTCACATATGTTGGCAATATTGTCATTGATGTCAAAGTAAATAAAGCATGGAGATACGATCTGAAGAGTAGCATGACTAAAAGACAAAAGACAACATATGTTGCATATGAATCATCCTTTTATATATGCCTTGGTGAGATCATTAAAGGCAGAATCAGATTGACATTCTTCAGAATCAGCATAACAAATGAAAAGAAGCATTAACACGCCCTATGGAGAAGATACGATTCTTAAAAAAGATAATATCTAAAGTAATAAAATAAAAGATGATAACTATAATATAAGAAGATACGATTCTTAAAGAATATAAAATCTTTTATTAATAACAATAATACGAATCAACAAATAAATAAAAGGACACGAGTCTTTGAGAAGATATGACTTCTCAATGGAAATTCGAACTGCTAAAAAGACGTGTCTTTCACAACAGAAAATTCATTTTCTTCAAAAAGACGTGGTCTTTCAAAAAGACGTGGTCTTTCAAAAAGACATACTCAATCCTCAAATGGTGATTAAGATGTCTCAAGCAAAGACGAATTAGTTAAAATCTGATGTCTCTTTAAAAGAAAAAGACGTGTCTTCTCATGGTAGACCCATTCAATTAAGAAGGACATCATCATCCATTCAATCTGCTAATTAAGAAACAAATATGTTCAAACAAATGCAAATCAAAAGTAGTTAAGACAGAAACAAAACTAATGGAGAGGTGTGAGTGAATAGTGAAAAGACAGTGATGTGATCCTTCACCAAGAGATGCAACCTTGGAACAAAATACATATCTTTCATTCATTTCAGACTTGAAGGTGTGGTTGTAGAGTTGTAGTCTGTTCATATCAGAAGTCCCATCTTCTTGTGTGGGCTTAGGGTGAGATCATTCATCACAAAGGCAGATTGGAGGATTGGGAGAGTGCAGATCTGATTGAAGGCAATTCTCTTTCATCCATCAAGTCAAGGTTGGTGCCTTGCATTGGGGGTTAATTCTCCTTGTAGGTTGGTGCCTACTAAAATTGTAAGGGGTTGGTGCTCCTTGTAGGTTGTAGCCTACAAAATTATCTCACTTATAAATCAAGTAGGTTGGTGCCTACTTCCATTTGTAAAAATCATTTAATCAATTCAATAAAGTGGTGTCAACTTGTTTTATTGATTCATATCAGAAGTTGAGATTGACAAAAGTTTAAGATTGTTGAAAAGTTGAAAAGTAAAAGATTGTTTTGAGTTATTGATTCAACCCCCCTCTCAGTAAATCTTTGTGCTCTTCAACATATCCAAACCATGTCAACTGAAAGAAGCTCAAAGAAATTTCAAACAATAGAATGTTCATGGCGGCTAGGGTTACGAACCCTACTCATAACATAATAAAAATGCTTTTACCAAACAATACTATTGCCAAGAACTTTCCGGATTCAACAATGATGAATAAACTTTTGAAATCCACCGCCATACATTAATTCCCCAGAATATGTCGGGTATATCATGTCGATGGAGGAAATGATAGTGTGAATATCCGCTGCCAAAGTCATTACAAATGCTGACAACAATAATATCCGCTGCCAAAGTTATCACAAATGCCGACAACATAAAGATATTTGATTATTAATCCCAAACAAATTATAGCTGACGGTGCCAAGCCACAAATAATAACAGTCGACAAACTTCAGCCCAAATAGTCCGATATCACATGTTAAACAAAGACAATATTATCACCTTGCCACTGTTATGGCTTTTAACAAAAGTCAATTCTAATGTGTTGATGTCACATGTAAAATGTGATTGCTATTGATTCAACAAACCCGAAACAATCTTATGACTTTTAAAAAGTCTATTCCTTTGATAATAAAACAATGTCATAACTTTTGAATGTAAATATTTGAATCCCCTCATATGATCAAACTGAAAACTTCAAGAACATTCAATGTAATGTCACAATGCCAATATAATCAAAAATATAACCATCCTTATATAACCGATGCCTTAAATACCAAGAATGTCTTAGAACAATACAGTAGTGCAATAATGTAAGATAGATAATGCACTAACATATCATTCAAAGACAACCTGAATATACCAGCTGAATATAGCTGTGACAAATACCTTAAAGGAGCAAACACTATGACATGTAACCTTTGAGGAATCAAACTGAAACACAAAATGATAAACATTGTCAGCCTCATCAAATATATATATCAAAAACCTAAATCAAAGACCTATAACTGCATCATGTAACTGCATATCATGAAACATGTGCACCAACTGAAACCTGTAATTGCCAATGCAACCATCATGTATTACCAAAGCCAGTTTTGTCATCAAGGACAAACCACAAAACAACTGAAAGCCAACATTGTCATGGTGGCTTTGCCAAACGATTGATAAGTCTTCTGCTTGTGCCACCTTGCTTGGAGCAATGGCAATGTCTCTTGTGTTGTTGATGTCCCAAGTTGTGTGTGACATGAAACATCGCCACAAGATCCTTGTTATGTCTTGTGTGTCATTGTGCTTGAAATGACACTTGAGTGCACATTGCCATGTAATGCGACACATCAATGTCATATCTTAATTGTTAAGAGTCATTCTTGTGTTGTTATTTAAAAAAATAAATTGTTCACTTGGCTAATGTCCTAAGTGTGTGGCTTGGGGCATTACAACAAATCCATCATGTTTGCAAAACACTTCAAAATTCTAATCTAATTTTGTACAAGTGCCTTAAATTCCTACAACTTGTGAAAAACTTAAGATTTATTTCTAAGAAAATATGCCCAAGCATCTCTAAAATAATCATCTAAAAGAGACATAATATAAAAACTTACTAATGAAATGCACATACACAAGACCAAACACATTGTTGTGAATCACTTCCAAAATCTCTCTTGCTCTATGGTGCTACAACATACATCATTCAAATTCAATAATATTGACTGAGCTACACAATGTCAATGCCTCTAGCATAAAAAGTGTTCAATGCCTAACACCTTTAACTAGCACTAAATTTCCGCCAGCCAACCTACAACCTTCTCATCAAAGGTAACATGCATTCCAACCTCAATCACCTTAGAAACAAAAATAAGGTTTCTTGTCAATACCGGATTATGTAAAATATTAGAGAGTATCTTCACTCCCATCATTGAAGGATGCCTTCAACTTTCCCCCACCAATCGCCAAGGAAAGCATGTCCTCCATCACACTCCTTGTAATTAGAGTACCACTCCTTATGAGGATTCAAGTGATACAATGCACCTAAGTCATCAACCAAGAATCATGACTAATAATGTTAGCAAAAGTAAAAATATCACTACTAGAATCATAATTGTCCAAGGATTTATCAAAAGAATCATCTTTCATTTTAGACTTGCATTCCTTTATGCAACCTCTCGTGCAACAATTCTAACAATTTACTTTAACTTTATGAAGAGACTTAGACTTGTCCTTTCCCTGGGACTTCCTACATCCCACCTTCTTCTTACCTCCTTTGTCCTTTGACCTATGCCTCACAACCAAGGCATCACTAAAAGTTTCTTCCATCGATTTACTTCTAATTTCTTCACATAACAAGACACCTGCAATGTCCTTTAATTTTGGTGAAGAATAATTACCACTAATTGTCATAATTAGATTCTTCCATGAATCAGGTAAGGAACAAAGCAATATTATGAAATTATTCTCTTCTTCGAACTTGACTCCAATTGACATAAGATAGATTGAAATTAGATTGAAATCGTTGAATGATCATCTACAAAGTCTCCCTCTTCATCTTCAAAGAATATAACTTTCTTTTCAAGAACAATTCATTAACTAGACTCTTGGATTGGTACAAGGTTGCTATCTTCTTCCACAATAAATATGCACTTGGTTCTTTTGACACATTCATTAATACAAAATCCGAAAGACATAAACAGATGGTACTTCTAGCTTTCTTCTCCAGTTTATTCCAGCCCTCATTAGTCATACATGTAGGTTTCACCGAATAAGATATCACTACCCATTGATCTCTCTCTAAGAGAAGGTCTTCGACTTTCAACTTCCATAACTCAAAATTATAACCATTGAATCTTTCAATCCCATATCTCAATGTGCTATCAATGACCCCAACAACACATGCTTTGTATTCTCACCAAATATTCCAAAATCTCCCACCATAACTAGTTATACACATATGTCAAAAAACCCTTATGTTAGGCTTTCACCACCAAACATGTGTGGCCATTACAGAAAACGATGTTGCCCTACCCAAACAAACAGGATCTGATAGCAAATGTTGGGAAATTAATACTCAAGACAACTAATAACTAGGATATTAGAAACCTTAGGACTATGTGATCTAAATACAATTTTGTTTGTTGTAACAATTCATTTAGCAAATATAAGGAAACATGAAATCATAAGCAAAACACATACACATAAGACAGGGATTTACATGGGAAACCCTTTCAAGAAAAATCCCACCAACAAAAGAGTTTTACAATTGTATTAATCTAAAACAGACTACAAATACAATCAATTTCCTTCTCAATACGTACAAAACAAAGTACAACCTCCGCAATCATGCTTCATAGCATTACCATAACATCAAGCAACAATGCATCATCAATCTATTCCATTTGTGCCAATGAACAGATATAGCCCCCAAGTCGTTCTCTTAGTATCCCAACTGTCTTTGTATTCTAACCACTCGTGGAAAACCAACCATCACACAACCATATCATGATCATACCATGACAGCAACATGTCGTGTGTCATCCCAAATAGAAATACCCCAAAAGATTAACCACCTCCAATGATTAGATATTGCCACACATACTTAGTCAAGGGTTGTTGACCAAATATACCTAAATGTGAACATGTCTTCTTGCACTATAGCCAAAACCAGAACATGGCTTGCAGTAACAAAGAGAAACTTCCTGGTTACTTTCGAACACCTATGATACCTTAGAACATCCTCTAGAACACATGCATGTCCTCAACTATCATTGCATGCATTCCAACACTATTGCATGTGCACCTGCACCGCCACACATACCCCAACAACTCACTTAATTTCTTCACCAAGCATCTTGCAGTTGCTACATAGCAACAATGGGCTGTAAGACACCACCATGTCAAACTGCAATGTCTAACTCCCACCGCATTCTACAACATAGACTCTTGACATTTTTAACCAATCTAAAATCAAAGCTATCAATAGAATCTTGACCAATCCATTGAAAGATACCGTCTCAATTTTTTTGATTTTTTCAATGACAATTACAATTGTAATCAAGCACCCGTTAAGGTTAGCTGAAACCCAAAACGATGCAGAAAGAACTCTAACCAAGAATGCGCCCTAAAACCACTTAAGGAGGAGGGGCGGGCATATGGTCAGAGGATCCCTAAGATCTAGTAAATCACTAACTGAACTGATTACAATAGAATGAGAGGAATCAAACTCGACACCAAGCATGTGCACACAAGATCCCTTAAAAGGCGAGGTGCTATCATATGTTGGAGTGCTAATAATAAAATTGAGAGTACTTAGGCGGATAACCAGCCATAAAAGATTTTCCACACTTCCACTAAACAGTGGGGGGAATGAAATTACAAATAAAACAATTCATCCGCTGCGGCAGGCATCCACTCATGAGTGGGAATTCGCCACTTTTCCAATGGGTACAATGAGAGAATTAGCAAGTTCTTTTTTCCACACTGGCGGTAAACCATCCAGGGGTTACAGTGTGATAATTAAACCCAAATAAGCAACAATTAAATAGACTGAAATAGTACTACTGTTATCAACTTTACAAAATGAGAAAAAGCTACAAATTACATGAGAATTACAATAGTTTGAAGCACCAAGAAGCTGGATGATCCCACATTAGATAACTATCCAACTTATTGAAGAAAGAATTGAAAACTCAAACTGAAACAAGTCTGATATAAAAATCTGCAAACTGAAAATGAATTACCAGCAAACTGTAGCACACCAAAATGTTCATAACTCCTGCAATTCTTCATCAAATGTCCCGAGATAAGTTGCAATAGCTGCTAGGGAATATGGCACCCCATTTCAAACACAAAAACTACATCCAAAGCTCAATAATCAATTGTGCACAAATCCCAATGCAACCATAGAGAGGTGCGGCCTTCTTGAGGGGCGATTTGGACACATAAAATCACATACTCAATATTAAAATCTGAAATCTTGAGGAGAGGGTCGCCCAAAGCATAGGAACATGATAAGAGATTACCCACAACCAAAATAAATTCATGGGATGAGCTGCAAGCGAAATCGACCTTCCACCATAACTGCACCAGCGACTCAAAATCTGATAATAACATCAAATCTCCAACAATGAAGCTCAATATGTACTTCTAAATGAAGCACACTCTCAATCCATCATCTAGGGAACCATAGTTTCAGGTTCGAAGAGTGGAATAGAATTTGCTAAGCTTTCCCTTAGCCGGATTCTGGATTTCAAACCAGCAACATAACTTTGCTTTCCAAAACATAACATAATCAGCTCTCCAAAAATGCAGCAATATATAAGTTTCAATGGGCAAATGAAACACTCTGAATTCCAAGAAGTTGAATCACTTCAACTTCCCAAGGGACGCCACCTTAACCATTCACTTTATTATGAAATAATAAAACATTATTCACCTTCCCTTTAGGTGTCCATTTCAATTTGCAACAATAAAGCATTTAATAAATCATTAAATGCTCAACTTGGCCCCTCAATGTCCCCTCTTTAAAACAACATGAAGTTATCACTCCTAGGCGTGGGGGTACAATTAAAAAACATGAAATTGACTAAGTATAAAACTTAGTCCAAGGAGATAACCAAAACCAATGCCAATACTGAAACTGAAGGATTACCAAAAATAGCATAATGACCTAAGTTGAGCTGCAGATGATGATACTGCCAAAATTAGACTTACTAAAAATAGCCACTGCCAAAAATAGTAAGTTCACTTCAAACTCAATAGAAAGCCAAACTGATCGGCCACACAGAACTGCAAAAGATTGAGTTGCTACTAAAGTGATACTGCTATAAATATACTTACCAAAAATAGCACATTCCTATAAATAGTAAGTTTGCCAAAACCACATCTGTACGCCAACTAAGCAATATCATGACTTACTGTAAATAGTAAGTGTTTCCAAATATCTTTTAAGCACAAACCGGGCAACCATCATGACTTACTATAAATAGTAAGTGCCCGGAAAGGATGTCAGATTCAGATGCATGTCACACCACCCTGGAGATCTTTGAAAACCCAGAAACCTTTCTTGCATGCAAGGTATCAGTCAAAATTGCATGTCATTATTTTAACATGCATGTTACCTCATCCTGAAGCTCTTCAAAAACCCAGAAAGCTCCTCTAAACATGCATCAAAAAAACACACATGCAAGCCATCAAAATTGCATCTGAAAGTGGAAACCTAATTTCCAAATTTGCTTAGCCTACGAGTTTCCGGAAATAGGCTAAATCCTCAAGAAGAATGTAGGGCTAAAATGGGGACATTACATCCACAACTTCTATCACTCAAGAACTCTCTACAAGGGAATAGCACATCAAAGTTCCAGCAAGAATGACATTACACAGTGAACATTAGGTGTCACTTATATTTTTAATTTTTGTGTTTCCTATATAGAAAGAGGCCCAAAATTGATGCTATGCATGAACATTATCAAATGAAGGACATGCATTTTTCTTCTTCAGGATTCAGAACTTATGGCATGTTCCAAACATTTGTATAACCCACAGAAACCAAATATCTAGATGAGAGATGATTAACATGTAGCAGCTACCCAGAAGAATAGAGGCTCAGTCACATAAATGGGGGGGAGGGGAAGGGAGGGCATTGACTGCTAGACAAGACAATTGCATGACTTGGCAGAGGTTGTTTAGTGAGATCTGAGAAGAAAGCGGATTGGAGACAGATGGGTGTGTCCCTTGTAGGACACATTAGCAATTAAATGGCACATGATAAAACATTTTCAGAAGCAACAGACATGTTTTAGCCAAATTCCATGGGGAAATGTCCCTGGAGTCTGAGTGATGTCTTGAACATCCCACGGACTTGGGGACTTGGAGGGGACATCCCCCTTTTTTAGGACTGGACAGCCTGCTCCATTTGGTGTATAAAAAGTTTTTAAAGTGGCTTTTCAAGGGCAGAGAAAAACTAAACGGGTGAAGATTGTAATCACAAATGTACAAAATTGTATATACTTGTTATAATTTCAGCTGCTTTTAGTTTGTTCAAGTTCTTTTAATAACTGACCCCCCGCCATTCCTAAAACCACATCCATACACCTCAGAAACTCCAAGAAACAGTGTTTTATGCACTCCAGTGCTTTCCCTGGGACAGCATAAAAGGGACCACAATCCAGAAATAGAAAACAGCTGGCTTGTAGTATTGAGGTGCTGACTGAAGTACTTTCTATGATGGCATATGAAAGGCATGATGGGATTCAAGGTTGTTGGCTGACATTAATAACAATAATGGATCATTTTATTTGTTATGACAGAATTGAAAGTGTTAAAGACTGAAAGGCATGTCATAACAAGACATGTGGAACCCCACACACAATGCAGTCCAGACAGGGACTGCAAAGCATCATTCCTATCCTTAAGTTACGAATATTATTTGCCCATATTGAGGGACAATGGCTCATACTAGAGTGTTTTACACATACGATGAAGAGTAGCTTAACACAGTTTACCAATTCAACATATGTATGTATCAGAACCATTCCACAATGAAATGCATCAGCCAATCTTCCACTCTCAAACTGTTCTAAATATTTCTTCACTGAGACGAACATCAGAAAAATCAGGACATTCTTTTCCACAATAGAATTAAATATTTAAAAATTTAAACATAAATGGGAATCTTAGCAAAGAAGCTAGTACTCTCTATAACAGCTCATTCATCCAGACATAGGGTAAATCTTTATATATTTTAAGGTAAATTTTTATATATTAACTACATAACAGAATTCAGAGCCAAGAGATTCTTAACATATTGCTGATACCTTTCAATTTCTTTGATGCAATCTGGAAGACAGCCTCAAAGGATATGTCAAATATAATTGATATGGGTGGCCATTTCAGCCTGAAAGGGCGAGTATCCATGCCATCTGTCAACAGAACAATCTGCAAGGCATAAGTTATCTTCTTTTGGGTGTTTTCATCAGCTTAATAAAGCAAAATATTATAAGATGCACTAAACTGAAAGATTGAAAAACATAATGAATACTTTGTTTAAAAGTACCTGTCGCAGGGCATCATGTTTGTTTACAGCATCAAGCAATTTATCATCAATAAACTTGGTGGCAAGACGATAATAGCTCAAAGAACTTGTCATGCTGCATTCAAAATTTGAAGAGATGCCCTTATAAAGATCAGATTCAACGAAGCACCTTGCATAAGGGTCATGAAACAGAGGCTCTGCATATGCAAGAAAATACAACCACAAATATAATGATTTAAAATCAGCACTAACTTGTTATTTCATCTGGGTTGCTAATTGATAAAAACCCATCTTTCTAGATTAAAAAAATATATATCCAATTAAAATTGACATAGGAAATCACAAGTATATCGCTCAGAAGATTAGAGTGGCATGAGCTCTTTTACCTGATAGAAAATACCATGGTACAGAATACTACAGAAATTACAAGCTCTAAGGAAATTGTCAGGACTCGGAAAAAATGACATGTACAAACCTGTACTTCAAACTCATTAAGACAAATCCAAAAAAAATGACACTTGGGTTTTAGTCTTTAGAAAAAACATGTTTTTCTTTCATTCTCATGTGAAAAAGTTCAAAAATTGAGCAGTCAGTGATAGACATTTAAGATACAAATAAAATAACGGGCAGATATGGTCACTATATTTCCACCCTATATAAGTCTCAATTTGGGCATTTTTGGAGAATAGATAAATTTTACTAACTCACTCCATACCAATATGTCAGTCATATCTATTTTATGAGAATCAAGGAAAGGCATTGATTCAGTCTTTCAAGTACATCAATTGTAATATGCTATTCAAGAGAACAAAGGAATGCAAGCAACAAAGCATACACTTATAATGTATATTTTCAAATTTTTGACCCCGACTGGAAAGGGATCATATCATAGGTTCCAAGTTTGGAAATATATGAGCTACAAGAACAAGATGGGACCTACACAAACCTATATAATCAAGACAATCAATAGATAATATACATGTTCTCAGATTATAATAATGGACTAACTACTTGCAAAAATAAAAAGTCACATAAGAAGGTTTGTAGCAAAAAAGACAAGTAAACTTTCACTTCACAATGAAGTGATTACTGTGGCTTCACAGTTAAGAACACCAGCCTCAGTTCACAGATCAGACAAAGCTTTTCAAATTAGAAATAAAGGAGAAGACCACATGGTCAGTACACAAAATCATGACATCATACAGTCATTACTGACATCATTGTTATGCTTATTTAATATTTAACCAGGACAACATCAGCAAACCAAAATTAATGTCAAAATTGGTGAGAGCCTAGTTTTCTCTCCCATAGCCAATGTCCATGAAATTTCCTAATTTCTAAAAATTTAACTTGTTGATGTCATCCAAGCAGCATGACATCAGAATCTTTGACTTGAAGATTTTAAATATTCATAGGTCAAATGGGCAAGTCATGTTACCTTTACCCAGATGACTCAAAAATCCACTAGTCCTCAGTGCAAATTTTGAGGCAGAAACACAATCTGTGCTAACAAGCTGTCATCAGCAGTAGCAGTGAGTCGGTAACACTATCTGTCCTAATGGTGAGTTTCACTGCAACATTGAATTTGTAGCATTTCTAATCTTCAATAAATGCCTTGACAGCATTGAACAGATGTCTGTTTTTGGCAGAAGTTTGACCAAATTTGACAGAATTGACCATATTGCATCAGTTTTTTTTTCCCAATGGCCAGCTGACCTAAGAATACTTTCAAGTTTCAGTTTTGCCTGAGGTATTTCGACTGATCATTTGACTTTTTAATATTTTATATAGGCGTGAAAACCATTTGTTATGAATCTAGATAAATCTAAACTGAAATCGATAAAAAAAAATTAGAAAAGAAACCTGTCTATAAAAATTCAAGCTATATATTTCTGATATGTGAAAGGAAACAAATTTCTTTTTTTGGTAAACCTATTGGTATTTATAAAATAGTACAAAAACCTCCAGTGTGACAGCCATGGCTAATCCACTAAGTGAAGTACAAAGAGTGGAAAAATGAGATGATTACAAGAGAGGAGAAAACCAAAACTACTAAGGTTACAGCCTGTAACAGTTACTAAAGTAACAGCCATTAGAGATTAACAGTAAAAGCAGCAAAATATAAATATTAATTATTGAGATGCTATGCAAAAGTTGCAGTGAGCAAAATATTCTTGTAGAGAATTTTTTTCATTATTTTGAGCAAGGATAAACCAGCATATCTCTTAAGCTGTGGCACGATGGTGAACACACTATTTCTCGATATGATAACACCCAAAGTCAACTGTGTTCCCCACCTCATGTTTCCACTGCATCCATGGCCCTACAGTATCAGCTCCTCCTTGCTGACAAGGTTGACAAGGATACAAGGTGTGCCAGCCAACAGTATTCATCATCTGAGGGACAGCCCAGCAATCCTCTGGCAGTTGTGTTGCATTACATCAGCCAACTGATTCTTTATTTTCCCTTAGTGAGGATTTCCTCATGGCTGTGGTTGTGCCTTGGAGACTGATGCAAAATGCAATTGTCTCAGCCATTCAAGGCATTTGTACAAAGACATGAGGCACTTCTGTAGAACTAGCTGAACATCATTTTGCTCCAGAATATTAGAGATCAAGAGGAGACTTATTTTGCAGGGTGCTGTATTCAGCCTGCCTACTGTCCATGGCAGCCACCAACCCCTGCAAAGAATCATTAATATTGGGCAGAGGAATATGGAGAGAATACAATTTGTTTTGGAGTGATCTACCACTGGATTTAGAGGAGCACGATCATGTTACTGGGTGATTAAGGCTTACCACATGGTCTCCTGCCAATTCATCGGCCAAAGGGTTGGAGAGAGGAGTGTCATTATACACAGCAGGTTGCAGGAACACATATTATGATATTTGTCATTGGTATAGTAAAAGGCCTTGTCTTGTGGGGTCAAAAAAGGGAGTACGCAGGAGTTTCACTCTCAAATATTGGTCAGCAGCACACTAAATACGAGTAGAAAAGAGGACAGTGAAAACAGATTTAAGTGAGTTAATGCCTGATTTGTTTCTGCAGAGACAACTATGTGTGGTCTTGAGAGGACATTAACTAGCTGCTGTTGTTGGGCACCATCATTTTCCAGGTTGACAGGAATGCAGAAAGTCATAGTATCTTCAGTATTGCATCATTGCTGAGGTGGAGTAGTAGAGTGTTTCTATATCATTGTGAGATATTTTGCTTTTTCAAGCCTACTACTCTTGTAACTTTTAAACGGGGAAGTACATAGATGCCATTCACAATATTGGATTCTCCTTTTATAGCTTTGGACAACAGCCTGGAGCTTCTCCTCTTTATTCTAGCAATGGCAATCTGAGTGCCTAGAGAAATGAAATCTATTTGAAAAAGACCACTTGAAATTCTTGCAGAATTGGCATATAAATAATTTGAGGCACTGACCTAGGATAGCTGTCAGAAATTGAGAGAAATCAACCCCATTATCTATCTGTTTATGTTTGTAATCTGCCTTGGATCTGTTTGTTATTGAATCAACCTCTTGTGGACTGATAGGAATTTACGAATTATCATGAGAAGATCTTCTTTGACATTATGCACATGGATAATAAACATAGCAATTTCTTTTTTAAGTGCCTTTGTATTCCTAGAAGACCCTTGGAAGAAGAGAAAGAAAAGCAGACCATCATTTGAGATGGAACTCAAATTTATTTTCCCTAGGGAGTATGATGCAGGAGCATCACCTGAATGTTGTTCTTGAAGGTTCAAGAAACCTAGTTGATGTTTTAAGGACTATTTTGTTATGTGAGTCCTAGTTGTATGTCAAGAAAAGATCCAAAAAAATGGTCTTAGAAAACCATATATATAATCTTTTGTAATGTTTTCTAGCCTAGGTGTGGTTATGGTTAAAAGTTGCAAAAAGAGAGCATAATTGTCAAATTAATGACTTAGACTTTAGGGTTTTTGGGAAAAAAGACATATGCTCGAGTGTATCTGTTTTTTTGTAAGTTCCTCCATGTTGCATCAAGGAAACAACACACTCCAAGAACTGGTGGGAGCAAGATTTCCTCATACACCCTGTTTTTATCAATTTTTATGACAATTTTCTGAAAAAAATAGCAAAGAACAGATTGGTACGGCCTTGTATAGCATAGTTTCAAGTCTGTCATTGTGCGGGATGATAATGGCATGTCTTAAGATTCAAATGCAATTTGTTTGAGGTGATTTCATTGAATTTTGCTCAAGTTATGATCAAAATAGTGCTCGCTGCTCTGTTCAAAAACTAGGGTTTTCAACAATAGAAAAAAGTTCATATCTTTTTTTGGTACGGTGAAAAATCATGAAATTTTGTGAGAACCTCTGCTAGGGTCTTGGTTAAGTGCTCACCAATTTTGGGCTCCATATCTGTTGGTTTGCATGAGTTATTTAGGACTATTTGCTGGAAATACCTGCCTATAAGACTGTCATAACCCTAAGAACAGCTAGAGTTTGTTGAAAATTTGAATTTCTTGAGTTTGTCAAACAAGGTAAAGGTTTGTGGAGGTTCTATAAGGCATGTTAAAGGTGGTCAAGCCATCAAAGGCATCAAAAGTAAGTTTTTCTATGATAAGAGGCCAGGTTTGCCAAGGAAATAAGGATTTAAAGCCTAGGAATGAAAGGCTTATAGGTCAGATTACAGGGACTAGTTGAAACCTTACTAAAAGTGTATCTTTTATAGATTTTAATGACTGTTATAAGACCCTTTAAGGCATCAAGAATGAGTGTTCTCATGACAAGTATCGATTTGGGTCTAAATTGAGGGTTTAAGGACTAGTAGAACAGGGTATCACCTAACTTCCATAGAAGGGTCAGTCAAACTTTTGGAAAGTTGTTGTTTAAGTTTCTTTCCCTGCATCAGACAAACAGGTTGTGCCAAAGACTATAGTCAAATCACCAAAAATATTATGGGAAGACTACTAAAATTTTCCAAAAAGTTGGAGATAAATAACTACATAAAAGACCTACAACATAAAAATAAAGGCAGTAAGCTCCAGTGAACTGAAAACATTACACCAAACCACATAACCAGCCCCTAAGATGTAGAAGACAAGTTGAAATGGCATACTAAACTGAACACTAAAATTCTCACCTATGTGTACTATGCAATCAGGGTAAAGATGGCACTAGTTATCTTATGTATGATTAAGTAAGACCAAAAAATTACAATAAGTAAGAGAAGCCAAATGATTTATCAAAACAGCTGAACTTACTGGTTAAACATGTAGTTTGTTAAACCAAGGTGTAACAGTGAAAATTGCATACCCATGCCCTTTCCCTTATGTTTTAGGCCTACTTCAATTACAATGTCCTAAATGCAATAATTAGCTTACAAGTGGCATATAATTGCATGAATTTGGCTCATAACTTCACCAATCCCGATCCTTGTTATCATTGATTCCTAGATTTGCTTCCCTTATCCCTAGACACATTATTCATCACTTAAAATCAGATCCGCAGGTGCAGACTTGATCCAAGTCATTTTCACAATCATGAATCTTAACCTTGCACTTCAAATTCAAAATACAAATTCTCAGCTTGCTCACTAGCCATTGTGAGCCTACTTAGTGCACATTATCTCGATTTGTGTGCTCGGTTGTTGTATTTAAAGACACTCATTCATATGAAATCATCTAGGAGTTATCAAGGGGCATGCTAGGGTTTCATTGATAGAGACTTTATGAGAGCATTCTAGCAGCATTTATTAGAGAATTATCAACACACATCATCCATGGTCCATTGCAAACTTGTTTGTTGTCCTTGATCCTTTCACCCAAATCCATAAAGCTAATTTTCTAAGGGTGTAACCGAAGGGAACTTAACCCTCACAACCTACAACATTCCCTAAAGGTGTTTGTAAACCACTTGTCATTATATTACCTCGGTTTCCGTCACCCCGTTTAAAAAGCCTTGTAAAGTTTCAAAAAGATTTGATTTATCGGCTTCTAATGTGGTTTCTAGAACCCTATCGGGTTCCGACATAGTTGTCGCAACAATGTTTCCCCGCCGCTTTCAAAATTAAAGGCTCATTGTAACTTAAGATTTATCAACTTCATTGGCTCCAGCATAGGTACTCAATACCTTGTCGGGACCAAATGAGGTTCTAACAACCTAGTCAAAAGCTGACAATAAAAAAGACAAATTGTGCACTCAATCGCAATCGAAGAAATTGCAAGTGTTTCGGAACTTTCTATAGGCTCTGAAACTGTTGTTGGACCCCAACAAGGTTTTGACAACCTCAATTAAGGCTAACAAAATTTATTTTACAAAGATCGCATTCTTCAAAGACCGTTCTCAACAAAGACTTTCAGGTGATAATAGAGGTTTCGAAACCTACGTTGGAACCCGACAAGGTTCTCGAAATCATCAATTTCTCTAACGCCTTCTCGTATCCGTTCATCTTCAAATTTTCAAAGATAGTAAAAGCAAGTGTTGGATGATAAGGCTCACACGTGTCAAAATTAAGGCACGCCATTAATGTCCACCCATTATGTCAGAACATTAATTATGGACACTTATAAGGGGATTGAGTCAGTAAAAGAATTCATTTTAACAAGCATTCAAGAGCAAATTTGCAGGCGACAGAAGAGCGGGATTGCGAAAGACCTATGAGCAGTGGTGTTGTGACATTCAATATTAACACAGAGGTATAGTGAAGTTCTCTTTGGTCTAGTCTATCATAAGGTAATATAAGAAGAATTTACGCAAATTAGGAAACAAAGGTGCTATTTTAATAGCCCATACATTATGTTGAATTATTTCTTGAACACAAACTGTAGCCATTTTCAGTCAATTGTGTTCATCATGAAGTACAAATACTTGGGCTATGAACATTTTTCTGGTTTGTCGAGCACATTACCAAAAATTGGGGATACCAAGCTAGGGCACATAAACTTAGATGAAATTTGGGAAAGGATTGGGAAAGAAGATAGATCCCCAATTACCCAGAAAAAATTGAAAGTGGGTTGTTGCAAGCCGAAACCTTTCCCGTGGGGGTGAAATGTACAGACCTAGTCATAGAATGCATAAACCATTATGATTACAATGCAAGAGAAATCAGAACAAATGATAATCGACTAGTTGTTATGATAAACAAGGATACTTTTGCCTCATGTTTGCGAATGCCATAAAGAGAGGAATATACAGACTCCAATTTCATTCTTTCACATCAACGTTTTCAAGAAAAGAAGGGACAATATAAAAAATGTTATTGCTCAAGAACGGTTTGCCACCCTGAAGAAGGGAAAATCTTAGTTACCTAAAAAAATACAAAGGACCCATTTTGTGGATGAGATCTCCAATATGATAGTTCTTTTGCATAGACTAAAGGGTTAACGAAAGGGCTCATGATTTTGAAGACTAGATGTACTTTATCCAAATAATTATCCACGGTGAACAATATCTTGATTGGGCTCAGCTTCTTTGTGATCAAATGCATTCGATGATCGTTCAGTTTCCCCTCAACAGGTCATTCTATATGTCTTCCTATTTGTTCCATGCTATCGCATGTACCAGACCTTGGCCAGGTTTGAGACCAGTTGAGGTCCAAGATGAAGTTATCTAAGTGTATGATTATTATAACCAACTCCAATTGGAAAGGAGTTTTAGGCGTTTTAGAAGGGTGAATGACACGTTCACTATGAGGATGGTAAGAGAGATTGTAAGAGACCAGGTGTCTCTCAACCCAAAACCCTGACTGCAAATTCTGATTTTTGATCGTTTTGTATTTTTTTGAGTTTTTGAGGTTTATTGACAATAAACAAGAAGCTGCGATTTTGCTCTAAAAAAGCTTTAAAAATTCATAATAAATCAAAAGACAGTAAATATGCTTTGATAATGCTCAAAAGATGTAGGCGCATATATTTATTAAGTTTCCAGAGCTCATACAATATATAAAATTGAACATATGAAGGAAATACGACTTTATTTCAATGGAACCTGATTTTCTTGCAGCCACCAGAGAATAGATAAGAAATGTACGGCCCAAGTCAAAAGGCAATCTCCAAACTCTAGATCCCACGCCCAAAGCTTCAGAATACTTAGGCGCCCATACTACAGCAGGCAGAAGGCCAAAGATGAAGGCGTATCCTCCAGATGAAGAAGTACGGCCCTAGCTGGTACAAGAAAGTACGGCCAACCAGCAGCATTCAATATGGTACGGATTTAATAAGGAAGTGCCAGATCTCTGTGTAATACTCCCAAATGATGCGCCACCAATAATTGATGAATAACCTCTGATAGAATCTTCCTGAATCAATCAATAAAGCTCAACTACAACCTCTGTATGAAGTCACCAAGTGCGACAAGCTTCAACTGGTATTTCACAGTCTCAGTATGCCAGATCTTGAAGAGGTATCGTTCTTCAAAATCAAACGTCTGTTGAAACCCTAGGTTTTGCAAACTTCAAAGCTCAGAGCAAAAAGAAGACAAATTGAATAATCATCACACATGAGTTCGATTTGTCTTGGCAGTCAATATATACCCCCTCTTGAGAAATTCGACCAAACCCTCTTTTTAATAATCATTTAAATAAATGATTAAATTCGCCTGTTTGGACTTAGGAAAAATCTTTAATAATTGGCGCCCCCATCATTAATGAATAAATACTTATTCATTATATTAATTATGCCACTTTATTATAAAGTATTAAAAATACTTTATATTACGCCATTATCATAATATTTAAATACATTAATAAAGTGACTTTATAATATAAAGTCAAAATATTAATTATTTAATAAATCATTAAATACTCCGTTATTTTTCCATCTGACCAACAAACTGATGCACTGGGTCGAATCTGAGCTGACCAGCTGAACCAGGTGCCCTGCCAAAAATAGCAGCTTTCGCCTGCCTAACTTACTAAAAATAGTAAGTATCTAAAAAACCTCTCCGAACGACTCTGCGAAGGCCCAACCTGAATCAACTGAAAGAATGAAGCTCCTAAACACCGGGTAACTGCCTCAATTGATCCTCTACACATATCTGTCAGCCTATGAGGACCAGGATGATAGGCTAACCACATATCCAGCTGCGCTGACTAGGATGGGAACATCACAGAGATCCAAGGGGACATAGGTTTAAGGATTTCTCTAGAGGTAGTTCAATTAATTGACACTTATGGTAGCCATTTTATATAGTTTTAAAGTTTTACCTACATCAACATTGGAGGTTTTGACAGGCTCCCTTACGAATTACCTAAATATGCAAAGGACAAATTTGTTCTCATCAAAGTATGTAGGCCAGTGACAGAAGTAAATAAAAGGTGCCAAGAGAGGAAGAAGGTAGGTATTCAATTCCCTATCGGCCTCAATTATTACTCTTGTAAACCAATGTCAAATGCCCTTAATATTGAAAAGGATTAAATGAAGTATACAATGCAATTTTATGAAAGGAGATTCTCCTTTGACAACAAAAACCTCGTTAAGGACTATCTGCAATTAGGGCCAGACTTTTACCATATTCCGCATTTAGAAGATTATTGGACAGACTATGCAGATGAGTATGAAGTCCGAAGGAGAAGCTAGATGAGGTTATTTGTCAAACAAATTGTTATTAAAATATTGAATGTAATATTAATGGTCATCTTAGCTTTAATTAGTCTTTAGTTAACTTAGTTAGCTTTTAGTAACTTTTGTTTACGTTTTAGTTGGTTTTGGCATCTTTCAATTTTTTAGCTTTAATTTGCTTTAGTTATTGATGGTTTCTTTTTAGAAACATCATCTTGTAAATTCTTTATAAGGAGTTTTCATCTCCTTTTGTAAACGCAATTATGAATATCAATTATCTTTTCATGGTATCAGAGCTTAGGCTCGAACCTAATTAGTTTTAGCCGTTCTTTTTTTAAATAAAAAAAAATCAAAGAAATTTTTTTAGAATTTTTTTTTAAATCGAAGTTTTATTTTAGTGAAGATTTTTGAGGACGAATTTTCTAGGCGGATCTGTGAAGAAAATCATGGATTTTCGTGAAGTTTCTATTGCAGATGATTGGGAAAAAAATTGTGGGTTTTAATTCTGGAAAATCACGTTTTTTTTTGTGTACCTGCTTATCCCGAGTTCCTGAAGTTTTTCACGTGGAAAATCAGCATCCAAGAAGGTGAGCAGCAGCTACAACTTAAGAATTTTTCATCAAAATTGGCATGACTGCTCATGAACTAACCTAGTGGCACCTTCAGCAAGGGTTCCCATGCCACCACAAACCAACTTCTGATCATATTTCCTTCCCAGAACACCAATTTATGATCAAAAGTAATGAACCCATGACAAAAAAAGAGGATAGCAGCAATCATAAAACTGAAATTTAGACACTTATCTCTCCATCCAATCTTCTTTTTATGCCAATCTTCATATGAATGTACTTGGAATCCCAAATACTAATTTTCAATTGAAGACATATCCCAACACAAGAGCAAATAATCACAACTACATTCTGAAAATAATGCGTTGGTCTATCCACTTTAGAATTACCTCCTTTCCAAATAATGTCAGAATCCCAAACCAACAACAAGGAAGAACCACTTCTCGAACGGAGGATTGCTCTCACATGAATCCTCTGATTTGCTCGTTCCATCTGAATTGACGCTTCTTGAAACTCCGAGAAGTAATCAACCAACCTATGTTCGTTGAAGAAATTCAATCCAGAATCTTGTATCATGATTTGCCGAAAAGATTCCATGAATCCTTCATCAAATACAATTTTGAAATCAATCACCTTAAGAGATGATGAAAATGTACTCTAATCTGACAAGAGCCTCACAAGCATCCTCATCAAATAATGAATAAAACCTTCATCAACATGCCAATCATCTCTTTGTTGATGAACAATAAGAATGTCTTCATTTCTTTGTGATCCAAGAGTTACTATTTCTTGTTGAATGGATGCACTAAGAGCAGCAGTAGATTCAACTTCGTGCAACTCACGTATCAACTCTCTAATGCTGGAAGACAAACTCAAATTTCCTTCTTTAGTAATCTTTGAAACAATTCCTTCATCATTTTCAAAAAGAGGATTTACATAAACCTTACTAGCACCTTCTTCATACAAGAGATTATCAAAAGCCTGAAAAACTTGTTGATGAGAATTTGAATGCTTTGGTTTCTCAAGACAACATTCCAAATCATATGTTTCTTGTATGAGATCAAGCTCATCAAGAATTACCTGAAGCTCCTCTGCTCTTCTTTTGTTTTCTTGCTCCCATGAATATTGAACAGCAGAAATCTGATTCTCTGCTTCAATTAGAGTCTCATGCACTTCTTGCAACTTATTTTTAGTAAGCCCGTTCCACTCCAATGCCTTGTCAGCAATTTTAGTCACTTTGCCTTTAACACGAATGATGTGCAAAAGACTTGATTTGATTTCTTCCAAGGCAAACTTAATGGACTTCATATCAATAATGGAAATGCAACATACATTGTCTCCTCTAGGCACAACATAAGTCAAATTTTCAACATGCCGATGCAATTCATCAAGTTTTGACAAAACTTGAATTCCATTTTCAGCAATTTGTGAGCTTGAACTGCAATCTTCATATGCTGGCTGAGATGATGTAGAATAGCTTTGATGGATAAAGATTTCAAAAATCGTTTGAACTGCACTCCCCAACTTGTCTCGCATGTGATGGACACTCTTCATGATTCAATCCGTAGTGCCTTCCAATTCCTTAGTCTTTTTCCTTAGTTTGGCTTCAAGTGAAGAGAAACTTGCCGTATTACTACTTGAAGCTTCACCTTCCATGTTGTCTTCTACACATGATTCAACGGAGTTGGTCAAATCAACTTTGTAGTGGGAAGAGACTTCAACTTCCTCTTTTTCTTTCTCCTCTTTAGCTTGACTATCAAACCAGCATTCTCCGGAATTGTCAAGTAGCAACTTACTGGTTGAACAAGTATCTTCTTTTAACTGAACTACTCCTTTATTTGGATCTGCACTTGTGGCTTCTTTAGTCACATTACATTCTTCTATAGAATGTTTGGATGAGTGCAAATCTGTAGATACCCCTTGATCTTTTGCCATGAATTCAAAGGGATTCCAACTTTCATCCCCCTCTTCAGCTTCGGAAATCTCCTCTTTGTTTTCAACAATCTTCTTCATAAGTGGTTTCAACTATTCTTCACATTGTCTGAAAATTTCATTGACTAACAAATCGGCAGTGGGAGAAATCTGCTCTTCACGCTCATAAGCATTCTTGAGAAGGGATTGAACACTTTCAGGAAGAGTATCAACTTCTTTGATGGTGTCAATTAGAACATTCTTAACAGCTACAAACACCCCCTCTTCCTGCTCACTCCACGTCGAAGAGAAGAGATAATTAAACAAATGGTAAATCTGATTTTCCATCTCCAATTCTATCAGAAGGATGCAAGTTCTTACTTCTGAAAATGTTTTTAAAACAGCAACTCTCCTTGAAAACAAACCACTCCCAATTTCATCCGAATCTTGGAAACTCTCCACTATCATATTTAATATGAACTTCATGGTTTCTTCATCATAGGGCAATTGTGGTTCCACAATTCTTATCACTTCCATGAAGCAAGAAGAAATCAGCAACTTGGTTTCTTCATCTGGATGCCTTAGCCAATAAAACTGATTCAGAAAGGTTACAACAGGTGCTAACGCAAGCTGCATCTCCTCAGAATGTGATTGTTTCACTTGTCTCAAACATTGTTCTATCAAATGAAGAATGTTCTCTTCATTTTCCCTTGACTGAAATTCTTTGTCAAGCCTTTTTCCATCCATATAAAGAGTCTCTGCCAACTTCATCTCTTCTTCATTAGCCATGCCTAACTGCCAACTTCTGGATACCACAAGGAGCTGAACTAGAATCTGTTATGACTTTCGGTGTAGTATCGGAGATCTCTATCACTCATTTGCCTAAACATGAAGCACTGATCCACAGGATGGCAAGATCTTCTGCTCTAATACCACTGAAATGTGCCAACCAATTTTTTCCTTGAATTGTCACAACACTTACGCCACTTGATTAGCGTTAGCTTTCAAAGATAATCAAATGGAATGCACTCAACACCAAGAATGTGCACACAAGACCCGATGTGGGTGAGGTGCTAACATATGGCGAAGGAAACTAAATTATAACTGAATGTAAATACAACTAAAAGCAAAAAGAGGCAGTGAACCAGCCATGAGAGATTTCCACGCTACCACTTAATTAGTGGGGGGAAAAACATTACAATTCAAAACTAATTCATCCGCTGCGGCAGGCATCAACTCAATAGTGGGTGGGTGATAAATGAGAGATTAGTTTGTTTCTTCTCCACACTGGCGGTAAACCATCCAAGGGTTGCAAAGGTTTGAATCTAAAACACAAGTAAATGCAGAAGGATAAATGACTGAAATAGTACTACTATTCTCAGCCTTACAATGTAAAAGTTCTGCAAATTACAATGTTTTACAATTGAACATTCAAAGCAAATATTAAGGAATGATTTCACTAACTTCAAATCTTTCCAACTACAGGATTTACAATCCAAATCAGAAGTATCACAAATCTTATAAAATAAACCAGCAAGTTGTAATTTCCAACCAGCAAATATAAATCACCAAAAAATGCTCAAATTTCTTACCACACTTCACCAAATTTCAATGCGTCTACAAAATCTTCAATCCAAATGCTAGGCAATCAGCTTCAAGCCGAATTTTAACCAAGAACACAGCCTCTACAAATAGCTCAAATCCCAAAGCATGACTCATGAGAATGGTACGGCCTTGAAGAAGTACGGCCTTCTCTAGAAAAATCAGTACTTCAAAATAAATTCCCATCTTTTGCAAGAAGGGTCACCCAGGCCTTAGTAAATAAAAATCTCCTTCAGCCATGAAATGACCAGCAAACACAATTCTGGAAATTCTCACCAAAATCTTCAATGTAGATGCACAATATGCACTTCTGAATGAAGCACACTCACAACTGACCATTTAGGGAACCATAGTTTCAGACCCAAAAAATGGTGTAGAAAAACTAAGCTCCCCCTTAGCCGGATTCTGAAATCAAATCAGCAACATTTCGATATAATTTTCCAAAGATGAGAAATGAGAGAGCAAAGGCCTGCTTTTAAAGAACTTGGAATGACTCTTCAGCTTCCAACTTTTCCCTCCAAAAGGGACACCCCATTTTACTTTTAAAATATTTTAACTTTTAAAACTTTTAATTCAACTTTTCTAGGCGTCCGAGTCTTGAGGAGACATTATAAACATTAAAATATTTAATCTCCTCTTAATGTGGCATCCACCCTTCATGACCACATTTAAAAACAACATTAAGTCATTAATACTAGGCCAAGGGGCCAATGTGGAAATAAAACACTAATGACTTAGAATAAATCATTTCACCAAAAATGACCCTTAAAATGCTGAAAGCCAATTATACTCCAAATTGTGCTAACCAAAATGGAAGCTAAGCTGACTACTGATGCTAATGCCCAAGATGGCACTGCCAGAAATAGAGCTTACTAAAAATAGTAAACTCTGAAAAGTTGCTCAACTCACCTTGCATGTTATATCATTGCGAAGCTTTCTAAAAACCTAGAAAGAATCTACAATCCAAATCTCGAAACTCCCATGTGCTAGCTAAAAATAGCAAGTTCCGGGAAAGGTTGTCAGATGGAGATGCATGTTTCACCATCCCAAAGCTTTCCAAAAACCCAAAAAACTTCACCAGACATGCATCAAAAACTCTTACATTCAAACCTTCAGAAATGCTTCAAAACCCCTATAAAATAGGAAACCCTAATTTTACCTCTAACGAGCCTACGAGCTTCTGGAAATAGGCTATCAGTCACCAAAGAGCGAATGGCTAAAATGGGGACATTACAAAATATCGCGATTTTCTGAGGTGTGATCTCTGGTCATGGCTCATTGGCAACGAGATTTCTAGACCTTCGTTGTGACCTCCATTTCTAAACGTTGTCTGCTCACACAATCTAAGGAATATTTGTGGGCAGTGGTTTTTGCGTCGACCTGCTATGGAGCCGAATTTTATGTCTGATTTCTATTCTTTTTTTGGGTGTGCGATTTTTGCATCATAAACCTGCATTTTTGGTGATTTTCTTAAAAATCATGGGCAATTTGTACTCAATTCGTGGATCTAAGCAATTTCTAGAAGTTTCTTCTTTTCTGGGCAGATTTTATGCTTTCATAGTTTTTGACAGATTTTTTTATGATCAAACTTGTGTTTTCATGGCAGCCTAAAGGGTTGAATTTTGAGCCAGTTTTGACAGATTTTTTTTGGGAAAAAATAAAAATTTCTGCAAAGAGTTTTTAAAAAAAAAATCTGAAAAAATTTATTAAAAGAGTTTTTGAAAAAAATTCTATAAAAATTTTGCAGTTCATAAGTTTTTTGAGGATTTTTTCTGAAAAAATCTTACTTTTCAGAGTATTCTAGGTTTTACTGAAAAATCTTACAATTTATGAGCCTCTTTTCTAGACGATTTTTGAAAAATCGTAAATTGTGCCAGATGATTGTCTAGAGTATGTGCCAGTTGATCACAATGTTACCTTGTTTTTCGGAAAATAAGAGGGATGGCTGCTTTGTCCAGTGTCATGTTGGAAAGTACGCAGAGGTTCAATGGGAAAAGTTATACTACCTGGAAACAGAGGAAGCTCACAGTTTTCAAGTGTCAGTGTCTTGATTTGATTGTTCTGTGGGAAAGGATCTATAATCGCGAGACGGTTATACTTTTCCAATTATGAGTCACCAATGATATGTTTCCAAAAGATTATGGATAAACTTGATTTATGTTTGTAGGATGACCATTAAGGGAGGGTATTAAAATATTAAATGTAATATTAGTGGTTATCTTAGCTTTAATTAGTCTTTAGTTGACATAGCTTTTAGTAACTTCTATTTACGTTTTAGTTGGTTTTGGCATCTTTCAGTTTTTTAGCTTTATTTGCTTTAGTTAACGATGGTTTCTTTTTAGAAACATCGACTTGTAAAATTCTTTATAAAGAGCTTTCATCTCCTTTTGTAAACGCAATTATGCATATCAATTATCTTTTCAATTGTAAATTTTAGATTGAATTGGGATATCTCAGACATATATGAATCAGATTTGATAGACCCAATTTTTATTAATCATGTACAAACACAACCTATTGTGTCAATGAACTGGAGCATTAAGGAGATTGAAAGCATTGATGCCAAGACTACAGTGGTAATCAAGAGGACTCGAGACTGGGTGGCTAGAAAGATAGCAGAAAAACATGCCCCTGTGCCTCCAAAGTCTTAAGATACTCAACATCAAGAGGAAAGTAGCCAAGTACCATCATCCTCCACTTTGCAGCCATCCTCCTCTACTCAATAAACAATCCCAAGCGAACAAGGAGATGGCGATGAAGATCCTTCGAAAAAAGGGATGCCAAAGCAGACTTATGGGGATGATGTTCAAAAGAAAACCCAGGAGGAGAAGGAGAAACAAGTAGCAGAAGAAGAAACGATGGATATGCTGCCTTCCTCTCCATCACAAGTAAGTGATTCTTCTTTTCCCTGTGTCCTTGATTCTCCTCCACCAAATGCACCACAAAACTCTTCGCCAAGGGTAGGCCCTACCCCACCATCTTCTCCTGAGGTGTGAATCTCTAGTACTCCTCCCCTTAGGAGAGCTTTACATTTCACATGTCCTGGTACCAAATCCATGACGACTCCTACCTCCACCTCCTGGCTAGAACAAACTCTCTCAAAGAAAAGGAAAGCAGTCCAATTGAATCTCCCTAATAAGGATTTTGTCAGCCAATTGCTCTAGAGAACTCCCAAGTCTAAGAAATTAAAGACCACATCCAGATTGATGGAGGATGTTGATACAGGGAATATGTATGTAGAAGTAGCACATCCCTCTGCACAAAAGGATGTAGGACAAGCGACTGTTAGTGATTTTAATATCACTAAAGTTAACTTGGGACCTTTTACTAGAGATGGGGATGTTCACAATTTTCAAGTAACAACCGCTAGACTTGTGGAAAGGACAGCCAGAGACAAGAAAATTAAGGATGAGTTGAAGCATCAAGTAAAGATCTTGATTGATTGCTTAAAATCCTTGATCATTCCCTTTCCTCAACCAATCAATCAGATGAGTGCTCCTTTTGATCCAACTTCATCTATGGGGAAGGATATGGGTAGTAAGATTCATGGTTATAAAACTTATGGGAAGATCACTAAAGATTGGACTAAGGACATCTTGATTAGAGGAATGAAATTCATCATAGACACGAGAAAGATATGCGAAGACATTGAAGTGTTGAAAGCTGAAATAGACAATGAGATTACTGCTACCAAACATGAGGAATCCATTTGGTTGAAAACCAATGGTGATTTCAAAGAGATGATTGAAGTGAGAGCAAACGAATTGGTGGTTGAACAAATCTGGCCAAATTCTAATGACAATAGATGCGTTATGTGGAGAAGTATTGAATGGAAGCTTTCGTTCTTAAAAAAAAATGTGTCGGAACAGAACAAATTGCTTAAAGAATGAAAGTGAATATTCAGAAGGATTTTTTAAGCATAGGTGTTTGTCTCCAAAGAGAAGAGGATGCTCAAGAAGAAGATTTGGAAGTTCTGAAAAACAAATTCAGAGAATCAATTGAAAAGCTCTTCAACAAGCAATCTTTGAATGTGGAAAGCATAAGGAAGTTGAGCAACATTGACTTCACCTTATCTCAGTTTGTTGGGCATGCGACAATTTTCTTTGGCAAAATAGATATAGCACGAGGGAACAAGGCTCTGTGGAAATTAAGGACTAAAAATGTGACCATCCCACAACACAGTGAGATGCCTCCGATAGTAAAGGCATTCCATGTGTACAAAGCCAAAACCGTCGTGTCAGCTACTCAACCTTCTCAAGAAGATAACACCGTGAATGTGCCACCTCAGCAATAGTATTTCTCATTTTATTGGATATATTTTGTAAAAGAACATTAAAGTCTCAAGAAGTTGAAGAGACTCATTATTTTTTCCTTTCAATTATTCTCAAGAAACAGTTACACATGGTTATATATATGTTATGATGTTATCGAATGAACTCTCTTAGCATTTTTTTTTTAAAAGAAAGAATTAGAAAAAGAGAATTGAAACTGGAAATTGTACGTCTATGAGAAGACAATCTGGATTAATGAATGAAATGATATCTATTAAGAAAAGTTCTATGAACACGGATACGGATACAGATATGAATACGGTATCGGATACGGATATGGCCATTTTTTAAGACCCTCAATATGGATACGGCTGGATACACCATTCATAAAAAAAACATACACATATTTTCTAAGTTATTAGAAGAGATTTTCATTACTTTAAAAGCAAATAAGAAAATATAAATTAAAATAATATTAAAATTTAAAAGTTAATAATGTAGTAAAGAATAAATAGTTAAATATATATTAATAAATTTTATTTATATTTAAAGAATAAGTTTTTTTTTTTTTTTAATCTCTAACATTTAAACAATATAATATAAATATAAAATTATAAACAATTAACTTTTTTAAATTTGTAAGAAATTAAAACACCAAAAAAATAGTAGAGTTGTATTGGAAGAAGACTTAGAAAAATGGGTTGTTGAAATAGAAAAACATTTCATTTGTCTTCCTCATTTGGTGTAGGTTTTATTTATACAAAACAAAACAAAAAATTGCATGATTGAAGGTTTTTAAGATAATATTTTGGAAGATTCACGTCAGCTTTTTTGAAAATCAAAATACATAGTATCTGGCACGACTGGAAAATCAAGGTTTTTTGTATCAGATACAGGGATACACATGACCAGGGAGGGGCAAGGGCATATCCAGCTACTCTGCTATTAAGATCTATGTATTGTTATTGGTTTCAATGGTTGTTGTGTTTCTATGTATGCGAGAATCATTCTTGATTATTGGATCCATTTCAGTTTTAGAATTATCTTTGATCAATAAAATTATCAATTTACATTTTGTGGAATGCAATTAGTCTATGTGCTAAATGTCTTTCACGATTAAGATTTATTCAATGAAGTTCAATGATAAAGCCCTATAAGTATTTGATTTCAGTCTTATGCCTTTTTTGCGTTCTGGTTAAAAGCATACCCACATTTTAAGTTTTAGAATTCAGAGAAGAATGTAATATCTATCCAACGAGGGAGTTGTACCTCATAAAATTCAGAGGGAAATTATTTCATATAGAAATAGTTTACCCAACTGTTGGTTGTTGATTCACACTAAGATTGAGCAATAGAGTGAAAATTTTAAAATTTGAAATAGTGTTAAATCTGTTAACTAACACTTACAACAAGCAAACATCAAAATTAAGGTGAATAAATTTCATCAAGCCACCTAATTTTGTTGAATAGGACAACTGAGAGGGGGGGTGAATCAGTTGTCACATAATTTAACTTTTAATTCAATCACCGAAACTAATTCTTAATACTGCTTAAATGATTAATCATCAAATGCCAATGCAGAAACTTAAATCCAACACACAAACACAATAACACCAGATTTACGTGGAAAACCCAATAAGGGAAAAACCACGGTGAGGATTAACTCGCACTATAGAGAATATCAAAACCGATTACAAGAGGCTCATTGCCAAAACAAGGACTCACTGTCTGGAACAGGACTCATTGTCCAACAGGGCTAACAACCCGGAGGGCTCACTGCCACAGAGATACAAAGAAGACTTGTTACAGAGAGACTACAATCTCAATGCAACGAAGGATTCCACCACAATCACTGGCAGACATGCATGAATGATAGAGTTCACCTTCTGCTCACTGCATCCGAAAACACAGCATTAAGGCTTCGCACTAATCTGCTACACTCGCATCACACACACTTACTAGATAGCATCAACGTCACATCTATCTGCTCTTTTTCTTTTCTCTTATCACTCTTCTTCACTCTTGTATATTTCTTCACCACTAACTCATCCTGTATTTATACCATCTTCAACTTTGAAACATATCCAAAGTCAACCACCCAAATTCAAATTCAAATTAGGTCAGCGCCAAAACATCCTAGGGTGGAATTAGAATGAGGCCAACCCAAACACACGCTTCATAGGGACCCAAATAGATCCAACATGCTTCATCAACTTCAAACGTAGTATTTCACACAAGGTCGGCCAAACTAGTGTAAAACACATAGAACAATTAAGCATGAATCTTCCAAATGCCGAAATTATCTTCAATAGAATCAAGGCAACTCAACTCTAGAACCGCAAGTCATAAGACTTCATCAAAGAGAAATTCGGACCAACAACATTTCTCCCAGACCTCTACCAGAAACACAGAAAACCATAGTTTACAATTGGTGAACATAACTTGCACTGTACAATGAATCAACGGCCAAAAATTTGGATAAAACATCTTCTAACAACCATGAACAACATATTTGAAGCGCTCAAACATAAGAGCAAATCCGGACCAAAACCCGGAGCAACCATTGAACACTTGCAACATATCTTCATTACAATTTTCTCAATATCCTCGACATATACAACCAACAGCAACTAGTTGATAACCAGTTGATCAGTTGACATCAATGACAACACCTTCAATCTTTCCATTCTTGCAACAATCTCCCCCTTTGTCATTGATGGCAACACATAATATGAAAAACCATCAAAGACAACATACTAGCTCCGAATACACTTCTCAAGATTTTTTCCTTCTATTTCTCCCCCTTAGTAGATAATCTTTTACATGCTTCCTTTTCTTTTTCACATGCGTCTTCTCCCATTCTTTCTCTCCTTTTTCACATGCTTCCTCTCCCCCTTTAACGTCAATGGCAAAGGCAAAAGAATATTTTACATTGATTTCTCCTTTGACATGAAAACAGAATACTCACAATGACAACACCTAATACTACCTGCTTCTCTTGAGAGGTAGACACCAAAACATCAATCCAGAAGAAAGATAGATCCATAGATCCATCAAACTGATGCATCTCCATATGCATCTAGTTCAACAAAGGAGGGGCAATGGCCCCTAACTTCTCCTAGGGATACTCAAAAGTATCTTTAGGAAGAGCCTTCATGAAAATATCAGCAATTTGATCCTTTGTCAGAACATACTCAAGCTTTACTTCATTCTCCATGACCTTCTCTCTCAAGAAATGATACTTGATAGATATATGCTTCATCCTCGAGTGCATCACAGGATCCTTTGAAATGTTAATTGCACTTGTATTATCATAGAAAATGGAAATCGGATCATCGTATACCACTGTGATGTCTTTCAATGTATGTTTCATCAATAGAACTTGTGTACAGCAAGATGCAACTGCAATATACTCAGCTTCAGCAGTCGACAAGGAGATTGAATCTTGCTTTTTACTTAGCCATGCCACCAATATGTATCCAAGAAAGAATGCACCACCACTTGTACTCGTTCTGTAACCCAATCTGCATCTGTATAAGCACTAAGTGTAAAGTCAATATCTTTAGGATACCACAATCCATAATCCGGGATTCCAGAGTGCTATTCAAATATCTGAAAAAAATTCTTTTAACAGAAGCAACATCTGTTTCCATAGGATCTTCTTGAAATCTAGCCACAAGATAGACAACATGCATAATATCTGATCTAGTAGCAGTCAAATACAATAGTCCATCAATCATAGATCTATACTTGCTCTAATCAATCTTAGGTGAATCATCATCTTTACCCAATTTGCAACCAATCACCATAGGAGTACTTACCAGTTTGGAACCATCCATCCCAAACTTCTTCAACATCTCTCTCACATACTTAGACTGTAAAATAAAAATTTATTTCTCTGTTTGATTAATCTGTAGCCCAAGAAAGAAATTCATCTCTCCAAACATAGACATTTCAAATTCTTTTTGCATCTCTTCCGCATACATCTTGCACATATTTTCATTTCCTCCAAAGATAATGTCATCAACATACACAACTACAATCAAGATTTTGTCATTTTCAATTTTAAAATACAGATTACTATCTGTCGTACCTTTGTTGAAACCTTGTTGAATCAAATACTTGTCTAACCTCCCATACCAAGCTCTAGGAGCTTGCTTCAATCCATATAAGGCTTTCTTCAATCTGCACACCATATCCGGTTGATCTGTCAACTGAAATCCTTCTAGTTGTTCCATGTAGACTTCTTCTTCTAGCTCACTATTCAAAAATGTTGACTTGACATCCATTTGATAGACCTTAAAGTCTTTATGAGCAGCAAGTGTTAAGAACATCCTTATAGTTTCCATTCAATGTTCATCTTTACAAGCTTCATTTACAATCTTCGGTTCAATCTCAGAAAGTAAACATAGATTCACTTCAGCAGCAGCTCTGCTTCTAGTTAATACACCTTTTGTCTTATCTCCAATAATCTGACTTTCTAAATGATTCTTTTGTACATATCTAGGTGTCTTAGGGGACACCACCAAAACTTCTTCTTCTCTTTCATTTTGTTCATCCTACTTCTCTTGCTCATCCTTTTTTGTCCTTCCACAATTTCTTCTATTCTTAAACAATCATGTTCATCTTATACATATCCATCAATGTCCATCATTTCATCAACCTTGACATTTGAACTCTCTGCAATCTTTCTCAGTCTTTTATTGAAACATTTGTATGCCTTGTTTTTAGTAGAATATCCAAGAAAAATTCCTTCATCACTTCTTGCATCAAACTTTCCCAAAGTTTCTTCATATCTTTTGATATAGCATTTGTTTCCGAATACCTTGAAATACGTAATAGTAGGAATTCTTCCATACCATAGCTCATAGGGAGTCTTTGTACTGTTTGCTCTTGCTTGAACTCGAGTGAATACATAAACAGCAGTATGAATAGCTTCTTTCCAATAAACTTCCAGTAAACCAACCTTAGTGATCATTGATCTAGCAGCCTCTTGAACTGTTTTGTTTTTTCTTTCAACAACTCCATTTTGCTAAGGAGATCTCAAAGCAAATAACTATCTCTTTATCCCATGCACTTCACAAAACATATTAAACTCATGGGAGATGAATTCTCCGCCTTTGCCAGATCTTAGGCATTTTATCTTCAAGTTTACTTCATTTTCAACCATAGCTTTAAATGTCTTGAATCTATCTAATGCATCTGATTTCTCTCTAAGAAATGTAACCCATGTAAATCTAGAATGATCATCAATTAAAAAGCATAAAGTACTTTTCACCAAGTAGACTTCTCACTCTTGTAGGACCACAAAGATCAATATGAACTAAATCCAGTAGTCCAATAGTAGATTGTTCCTTTTATCTGTAATGATTTCTTGCTTGCTTTCCAAATTGACAATTCTTGCAAATAGCATTAACAGGCTTTGTAATTCTTGGTAAATCTCTCACGGCCTGAACAGCACTAATCCTTGCCAAGTTATCAAAATTCATGTGACACATTCTCCTATGCCATAACCAACTGTCATTAATCTGAGTCATGAAGCATCGTCCATCAGCACCCTTAAATTGATAGATATTTCTTTCGGATTTCTCTCCTGTAGCAATCAATGTTCTGGATCTCACATCTCTCATCCTTAAACACAAGATCATATCCCTTACTGCACATCTAACCAACACTCAACAGATTATGCCTTAAACCCTTAACATAGTAGACATTGTCAATATGATGCTTGCCATCAAAACTTACTTAACCTATCCCATAGATTTTAGCACCAATATCATCTCCAAACATAACCAAGCCTCCATCATATTTTTTAAGCTTAACAAACTTACTTTTATCACCAATCATGTGATGTGAACAACCACTATCAACTACCCAGTAATTCTTCTCTTGTTTAGCATGTAGGGAAGAGATAATCGTACCTTCATTTTTCTCCTTCTCCGGAGGGCTTTCCTTTACCTGTTTTTCAGAATTAGTAGAAGTAGGTTCATCCTTAATCGCCAAGAACAAGCATTCATTGTCATCAGGATCTTCATATTTTGAATCCTCATCAAATATACTACCATTCTCATTCACATAATAAGTTTTGTTAATCTTCTTTCCTTTCTTTTCTTTCTCATATCTTTGTTTATTCCTTTCAGCTCTTTTCGAACACTTTGCAGCATAATGACCTATTTCTCCACAACTAAAGCATTTAAAGGGCAACTTACCTTCATACTTACTAGAGCCTTTCTTCATCCTTCTCACAAAGTTAGCTTCTATTTCATCAAAATTTTCTTCATCCGGATCTTTAGCTTTTGTAGCCTTAAAAGCAGTCTTTGATTTGCATCCATTCCTTAGATTTGGCTTCCTCATCTCATAAGATGTCAAAAACCCCAACAACAGATCTTTAGTGCAGGTCTTATAATCTATAGTTTGTTCAATAGCACACACCTTCTCGCTGTAAGCATCAAAGAGAGTTCTGAAAATCTTCTCTACAATCTTGGTTTCATCTATAGTAGCACCAAGTCCTCGCATTCCAGCCACTATCTCATCTAACCTCTATACATAAGCTTCAACATTTTCATCTTCAAACATATGTAGAAGCTCAAACTATGTCTCCAAATTTTGCAATTTCGCCTCTTTAACTCTTTCATCACCATCATGCACTCTTTCCAAGGCATCCCAGACTTCCTTAGCAGTCTTCAAATTATGAACCTTAATCAACTCAAAATGTACCAGAATATTCTTCAAGATGTACTTCGCCTTATTGTTCGTTTCTTGTGCTTTGATCTCATCAGGCGTACTCGGACCATTAGTAGGAGTGTAAGGATTCTTGTAAGCTTTCTCCACATCATATCCACAATACTCTAGATATTCTTCCATCAATACTTTCCAGATAGCATAATTAGTTCCATTGAACCTCAGATAATCATAAACTATTTTGCCAGCCATCCCAAACCTTCATCAAGCGGTTAAGCTCTGTTGTACCCAAACCGAAATTTTTGCTTCATTAAGGCATTTTGCTTAAAATGGTCTAAACCTTGTAAAAGTGGGGTCAAAACTCAGTTTTTGGGCAAATAAAGTATGGGCTTTTAGTCAGTGTGATGCCAGGAAGATACTGGCAAAATTTGAAAATTTTGAAAATTAGGGTTTCTGAAATCTATTTTTAGCTCGAAACCCTAAAAAATAGGAACTTGTCCGAATTGGCTGAAATTAATTTTGATTGGCTTATTTCACATCACAATCACAGTGGTGAAGTCAGTTTCAGTTAAAAGTCAGTTTAAGGCTGGTGGGTAGTTTTCACTTTTTCAGGAGAAAAGTTAGGATCTTCGGGGTCATCAATGGCAGTCGGCCAGTACCAGGTATCAATATCTAAGCCTGAAACTCAAAGAGGAACGCTCTACGATAAAAGATGTTGGAAATAATGTTTTTTGATGGAGGGGATTTTCAGATTGGCAAAAAGTGCTAAAATATTCTAAGTCTGGGAACTTTTCACTATGTAACGTAGTAGACACTTGCGCAATCAACGTGCAAATCAACTTTATAGTGTCCGTACATGTGAAAATGATGAAGTATAGTCATCCACACACCTCAGCAGTCACAACGCTTCGACATGGTCAACCGCAGTGATGGATACAGCGTTTGCAAAGCATAAAATGGTGAAAATCAATGAATTCAAAACAAATCCGCTCCCCTGTAGCCCAGGGGCGCCCTTCCATTTGAAGGTCAAGATTTGAGTGCTTTGGATGAAGGATACATTCATTATGTTCAGTTTTCAGTCAGCTTTCCGACTAGCCATGAAGCAAGATTATCCGAGTTACAGAACTCCGGCAAACGAAGACAGAAGCAGAGGTTGCGAAGAGTGTTTTCTCACAAGGAGGCAGTCTAGAAATGCAGATCCGCTCCCTTCTAGCCCAAGGGCGATTTTCTTTTTGAAGGCCCAGATCTAGATGCATGTGTGTTTTGATGGTTTCAGTCTTTGCAGAATTAGTTTGGCTTTTCAACGAGCTATCAAGCGAAAGCGTATCCAGTACAGAAATCCAGTTATCAGCGTTAGAAGTGGAAATTGCAGGCAGGATACATGTCAGAAGAAGTTTTTCAGAATGCAAATCCGCTCCCCTGTAGCCCAGGGGCGATCCTGAATAAGACCTGTTTGATGGATGAATTTGCAATTGAGGTCTTCCTGAGATCTCTTCCAGCTCAGTTCAGTTTTGCAGTGTATCCGTTCACAAGACGATCCGATGTTCTGAGTAACTGTGACAGAGGTCCTACCGAGCACGTAAAACAGAGGATGGTGAAGCGTAGCTACACAAAGCTGCACAGCTGTAGGCTAGGGGCGATTCTCCTTTAGGCCTGCCAGACGGGGTTATTTGCAATTACAGTCTTCACAAGACTTGTGTGCAATTACTCAAGCTATCCAACGAGTCTAGCCGACAGCCTCCGGGATTTGGCGAAGTGCTCGTACGTGTGAGGTCAAGATGATAATGCTGTGAAGAAGAGCTGATTGAAGGCAGTTCAAAAAATGACTAAGTGTAAGAATATAATTTTCTTTGAAAAAGGCGATTTTCTTTTAGAGGCCTTAAAAGCAATTTTCTGGCTTCGTCGTCTCCAAGAACATCTCTTGCAAGTTGACCAAACTGTACAGCAAGACAGGCGGCACACGTATCGGAACATTCCAGTTCCCGGTATCAAGGGTCAAAGTATGGTGTTCAGATGAAAATCACACTTTTGTCAAAATGGTGTTTGAGCTATCACAGAATAGGGGCGCTCGTTCTTTTGGGGTTCTTAATACAATTTTCAGATCCCTCGCATACAGTCATTGGATGCAAAGTACTTCTAGTCACGCAATGAATCCATTATTCAGTCAGCATGGTTCATCATTCACCATCAGCTGCAGTTTGAAGCATCAGAATGGCAAAAACGGAGAAATGGCCAAGTCTGGAGTCAAAACATCAATTTAATCAAAGGCGCCTAATTTTCTAAGGTATCAGATGATAATTTTAGCAGTTGTTGCTCCCAGCAGACATTTCATTCTTGTCATGCAAGCTTCGCGGTGGATATCTCAGCACGGTCGCAGGATCATTCAATCATCCGGAAATCAGAGTTGAACAGGGTCAATTGAACTTTGCAGTCAGCTACAAAATAGGAGATTCTCAAAAATCTCATAACTCTTGCAAATGGAAGCCTAAAAGATCAAAATTTGACTTTTTAGAATCAGGGAAGTGTGTTGAGCACAGCAAGATACTATTTTGGCAAAATGATAAAAATAATATTTTTGCATGCAAGGCATTAAAAAGTGACGAATTTCTTCAAAGATAAATATTGGTGCCACTTTTAGTTCTTTGCATGCTTTGAAATTAAAATATTATTTTTAGTCTAAAGACTCAGAGACAGCAGCAGTTCAACTGGTAAAGGGCCAATCGGATTCCTTCTTCACAGTTAGGGTTTGAGCTTGCAGTCTTGCTTTTGTGGTACGATTTTGCTCTAGTTATGCAAGCATGGCATTCATCATTTCATTCATCCAGCTTGAGCAGAGGTGAATTCTTTCCAGAGTTGGGCGAATTTCTTCAACGGTCAGTTGTGAAGGCATAAAAAATATTCTTTTGCAGGTACAAGTCAAGATTCATCAGCAGAATTCAAGGCAGAGTGGCGATTTTGATAGAAGAAGATAATAAATAAATAAAAATTAAAAAACATCTTTCTTCTTCTCTAGATTTCTTCCATCTTCTCGTCTTAAAATTTTCTCACATGTTTGAAGAATTGGCGTTTTTGGCAAAACAAATCATCTGGGTTGATTCAGAATTGCTTTCTCAGCAAAACCCATGTGCTAGAATTTTCAAGAAAAATTTGTTCCAAGAGCATCAGTTCTTGAGGCTTTGATTTTCTAAAGTGAAATTCCTTTGCATGGTGGAGTAGAAGTCGATATTTTTCGAATCTAACGTTGTGGGTTGTCTTAGAAATATCTTCTGGACAAAACCCATATCTCAGATTTTCTCGAGAAAAATGTCCTCACAACCCCTCAGATCTCAACTGAAAACCTTTTGCATGCGGGTCTAAATCACATTTTTTCACAATTCTAACATTGTGGGTCATCTTAGAATTTGATTATGCACAAAACCCACGTCTCAGATTTTTTCGTGAAAATTGCCTTTCGACAGGGTATTTTTAGCCTTATCTGGAGTGATTTTTGGTTTTCCAGAGAAGTTGTCAGAACGTAGCCATGTTCACAGTCAACAGGCAAGTTTTTCTGGATGCAGTTCACGTAGATCAAATTCAAGACCATGTCGGTCTTAATTCATGATTTCATCATAAAAGCTGACATTGATTTGTATCAAGCGCATCGGAAAGGTTGACAAGAGTAATCACTCAAGTTCACATGGTTTCATGTCTCGTATAGCTGATTGTCTTCCAAGGCCAGTTTAGAGGGTTGATACCGTTGGGTTTCTGTGTATGCAGCATGTTCATTTGTATTTCTCACAACCAAAGAGTTCGCAGTTTCATCATGCAACACTCTTCCATAAAGAAAAGCATGAAAAACGTGAGAAGCATCAAGCTGCAGAGGAAACAGTGGCCATCACTTCAGTTACAAAGCCGCCATAGTTACCAGCCAGTGAAGGGCCAGTTTAAGTATACAGAGATTTTCAGTTTTGCTTGAGTTGCTAAGAAGCAGTGAATTGACAGTTGAGACATGTGACGACCTTTAGATGGTGATGCAGTCACTAACCTCGTGGAGGGGTTACTTGCTCGAGATCAGGGTCAGTGAACTTCAGTTCAAGGCGTCCCACCTTTTCCAAGATAGACATTAGACACAGGAGTTAAACTCGAGGCTTCTTTCCGAGTTAACTGGTTGTTACACATTGCATGCATGTCTTTCTTGGAAACATCTACGTACACTTGGAGCTTAGATTAGATCTTTCAGTTAACTGATGATAGCATTCCAGTTGACTTGCTTTCAATAAGGACGTGCATGTTGCACCTTGTCCATTTAGATTAGATGTTTCAGTTAACTGATGGTAGTTTCCCAGTTAACTGTGTAGGTTCATTCAATTAGGTTTAGAGAATAAGATCTTGCATGTCTTGCAAAACTGTAGTTGACTCAAGGTGATTTTAGGGTTGCCTACACCTTGATGTCTATAAATAAGAGCTTTCAGCTCATTTGTAATTAGCTTTTCCTGGTGATAGAGAATTGCTGCGTTGTCGGCAACATGCCTATTCTCAAGATTGGTTCACCCTTGTAAATTAGAACTTTTGCTTGATAGCATACATGCTGCGCCTACCTTGCCTATAGTATTGCTATTATTGTATCTGTTCAAAGAGTGATTGCTGTTATAATAAATTGTTGCGCCTACCTTGCCTTCATGTTATTGTCATGGTGTTTATTCGATCTTAGTTAAATGGGGTTGCTGGTTTGATCGTTATTGCATGCGTATTGCGTCTATACAATATACTGTCCCAGTTGCTTACCTTGTGTTTTGTTTATCATGAGCCTATTCAGAAGAGCAAATAGTTGCGCCTACCTTGCCTTCATGTTGCGAAACTGTACTTAAAGCTTATCGTTTGATGTGTGTGATAGTAGACTCATTCAGCCAAGCAGATAGTTGCGCCTACCTTGCCTTCATGTTGTGAAGTTGTACCAGGTTTACCGTTTATTTGTTTGTTTTAATAAACTTCTTCCCGGATTAGCAAATAGTTGCGCCTCCCTTGCCTTCATGTTGTGAGCCCGCACCTGAAGTTTATCGTATAATACATTCCTGCTCCATTTCCTCATGCTCTGTTTCTTGAGGAAACTGGATAGATTTAAAGAAGTTAGCTTAGTTGTAGTTAGATGATCTGCGAAACCAGAAAATACTTAGCTGCAACGTTCTAGGTTTTCTTAACCTTGTGCCTCTACCAGCTGAGAACAAAAAGATAGGACATTAGTTTAGTTTTCTATTTCATGCATTCCAGCACAACGAGGGAGCTTCCCCTCCTAATTTGAAGAGCACTCATTACGTAGTGTGCATAGCTGTACATACAAACTCACACTCCAGAGGTGTTAGTTCTTACGCCAACAAGCTCTTCACCAAGGAACCAAGCTCTAATACCAATTGTTGAATAGGACAACTGAGAGGGGGGTGAATCAATTGTCACAAAATTAAACTTTTAATTCAATCACTGGAACTAATTTTTAATACTTCTTAACTGATTAATCATCAAATGCCAATGCAAAAATTTAAATCCAACACACAAACACAATAACACCAAATTTATGTGAAAAACCAAATAAGGGAAAAACCACGATGAGAATTAACTCACACTATAGAGAATATCAAAACCGATTACAAGAGGCTCACTGCCTCAAATAAGGCTCATTGCCAAAACAAGGACTCACTGTCTGAAACAGGACTCACTATCCAACAGGGCTAACAACTCAAAGGGCTCACTGCCACAGAGATACAAAGAAGACTTGTTACAGAGAGACTACAATCTCAATGCAACAAAGGATTCCATCACAATCACTCGCAAATATGCATGAATGATAGAGTTCACCTTCTGCTCATTGCATCCGGAAACTCAGCATTTAGGCTTCACACTAATTTGCCACACTCGCATCACACACATTTACTGGATAGCATCAATGTTGCATCTATCTACTCTTTCTCTTTTCTCTTATCACTCTTCTCCGCTCTTGTATATTTCTTCACCACTAACTCATCTTGTATTTATACCATCTTTAGCTTTGAAACATATCCAAAGTCGGCCATCCAAATTCAAATTCAAATTAGATCAACGCCAAAATATCCTAGGGTGGAATTAGAATGAGGCCAACCCAAACACACGCTTCATAGAGACCCAAATAGATCCAACACGCTTCATCAACTTCAAAGGTAGTATTTCACACAAGGTCGGCCAAACTAGTGTAAAACACAGAACAATTAAGCACGAAACTTTCAGATGCTGAAATTATCTTCAATAGAATCAAGGCAACTCAACTCTAGAACCGTAAGTCATAAGACTTCATCAAAGAAAAATCCGGACCAACAACATTTCTCTCGGACCTCAACCAGAAACACAGAAAACCACAATTCACAACTGGTGAACATAACTTGCACTATACAATGAATCAACAGCCAAAAATCTGTATAAAGCATCTTCTAACAACCATGAACAACATATCTAAACCGCACAAACATAAGAGCAAATCCGGACCAAAACCCGAAGCAACCACTGAACACTTGCAACATATCTTCATTACAATTTTCTCAATATCCTCAACATATACAGCCAACAGCAACTAGTTGATAACCAGCTAATCAGTTGACATCAATGACAACACCTTCAATCTTTCCATTCTTGTAACAAATGCCAATTCAAACCCGCAAGCTTAAGTTCAAGTCCACTCCAAAGAGCAAGTCTACACACACAAAGGTCGAATTTGCACTTGCAAAGGTACACCACAAAGAAGAATAGTCACTTTGCACTTGGTTATCATTCCTTAGAGCTGCAAAAAGAAAGGTATGTTGAGTTCTCTGGGTGGAACAGAATTTGGAACAAGTATGGCTAGCCTAAATGTAATCTTTTTATGTGGTTGGTGAGTCAGAATAAGTGCCTCACCTAGGAAATATTCAAACGAGAGGTTTTCATGGGCCTTCCATATCTATTCTTTGTGGAATTAATGAAGAATGTACAAATCACTTATTCTTTTTGTGCCCCTTCTTTGCGGAATTATAAAATCTTTGGTGGCAACTCTAGATTAGACCCGCTATTCATTATGCTTCCCTATCTAAGTTCTAGAATGATTTGGGTCGGCCCCCAACTTCGACTTCTTTCCTTTTGGCTGCTTGGGATATTGGCCTCTCTTTTATTCTTTGGCAAATAAGGTTGGAAAGAAATTGTCATATATTCCAAGATTTGCAAAGTAAAGCTATTCAAGTTTGGCATAAAATCAAGGGTATGCTCAAGGAGACCATTGAGGCTAAATTTTGTAATGAGGGCCCTCTTACCTTTTTAGATCTGCGCCTTGTTAAACTTTTGGAGTTACCTTTTCCTTCTATCTCACAGGCCATGTCTAGCCCTAGAGTTTAGAAAGTCAAAAAGGTGAACCATTCGAGTAAGCGGTCTCATCCTCCTTGTGATTTCCTTAAAATCAACATGAATGGATCCTCAAGGAGTAACCCGAGTTCAACAGGGATAGGTGGTGTTGGCCATGACAATGCAGATTTTGTTCACTTTTCTTTTCTACTTACTTGGGTGCTCATTCTAACAATCAGATGGAAGCTTGGGCTATTCTCTTTGCTCTTGAAAGAGCTTATGCAATTGGTTGGAAAAGGATTATATGTGAGACTAACTCTATGATTCTAATCTCCCTTCTAAATAATTGAAATTTTCAGGCATCCTCCTAAAGGTTAGGCCTAGTGGCTAAGCAAATTCTTTGTTTGGCCACGAAGTTTGAAGTTATATCCTTTGTTCATATTCCTACGAAATGGAACAAGGTTGTTGATTGCTTAGCTAAATGGGCCTCAAAAGGAGTGAGAGGTTAAAATGTGAAAAATTGGAGGGATTTGAATTAGGATAAATCTCTATTGCTTCTTTAGATTCTTTATGAGGACCAGAGGAATTGATTTAAGCAAGTCAGGGTTGGTGATGATGAGGTTTGCCTGGTGTTGTGGCGCTTTTTGGTATCTGCCTGATGGTTTTGTAACGATCCTTTGTGGATTCTTCTTTTGTTGTGTATTGTGGTGGCTATGGCCATCTTGAAATCTTTTTGGTGCACCTGTAAGGATTTCTTAGTATCATTTTTATTTTTGCCCCAAAAAGAAAAATAGCATTTATTTCAATTATCAATTCCAGCTCATTACCCTAGGACAATTTGTTTATCAATGAGATTTTATTAATTACCTTATGATAATTTATGTAGAGTACATTTCCATTTCTCTGCACAAGACTGTTTTACAGTTGTAAAATATCATATATGAATATAGATGACTTAGATAAAAATCATAGATGAGCTGTAATATATGGTTTGTATGAATTTGACAAAAAATTATAGTTTTCTCCATAAATTCTATAAAATCTTCCATGGACACTAATAAATATTTCATTGAATTCATTGTGGTTGAGGCTTTCCTAAGAATAACAATGTGAGCTGTAACTTTGAAGTTTGACATTCATCAAAAAACCAAGGTGCACAATATAACTAGTGGTCTATTAGATGCAAAGTATGCAGCATCAATTAACTACCTAATTTTGTATTACAAATAGTGATAATACGAAAATTACCACTACACAACGGTAAATTTTACAATCTAAAAACTTCCATGCCAGAAATTGAATGAGCAAAATTAAGACTAGGATTGGTTGGACCTTTCCACACAAACATTTTGGATGGAAATACTTCAATTATAATTTCTTGATTTGATAGCATCAAACTAGTAATATAAATCTTATGAGGAACAAAAATAGCAAGATGTTAGAAACTCAATATGCAAACATGGAATGGATTTAGAATTTGCTCATGTACCTTAATGTTGATGCTAAATTGTAACTAAAACCCATCAATGCAATCAAGTACCATGCAAGATTCAACAACGTTGACCATAATGAATGGCACTCTATTTAAGATGTGAACCAAATGCAAGATTTGAGAACATTTACTTAGATAAATAGCTCTCAAATTGAGATATGAACCAATGTGATTCAAAATGTGTTAAATCATAAGCACAATGTGGCATATATAGAACTAGAGGATCCAAAATAGTTTATGCAACTTGGTGTGAATTTTCACAATAGATGGAGTTGGGATTATAGTACATGTCAAGTGATTACACTACTCATCCCATAATATGTCCTACTTTGCAAAACCATTGGAAGCTTATCGATTAAGCCCCCCAGGGATGGAATTTTATTTTAGTTCGTGATTGCAAAATGTCAGTGTATTAGTGCCCCAAAAAACAAATACATGTGTGATGACATTTTATAGGTTGAGTGCACTTTGCTCCCCCCTCCTCCCCTCCCCCCCCAAAAAAAAAAAATCAATTTACATACCTTTAGCAAGTCACAATGTTTGGCACTTTACAAATTAATCCATTTACAAAGTAGAAGTTGAATTTTCAAAGTTTTGCAATGTCTAATGTGGACCAAAAAGCTGAAATTACAATCAAATGACAAAATAACAACAGTTAGTCTGCACCTGATGCAGGAGCATCCTAGGTGAAAGTGTGATCCACATCAATCAAAAAAAGGAGTGATTTAAAGTTTGATTTTAATTTAATTTTAATTTAATTTTAATTTAATTTTAATAATTTTTGTGTGAAATAAATGTGACATTAAAGCAAAAATATGGAATTAAAATAATTGGCCTTTTTTATTGTTGCAAAAATTGTGGTGTTGGAAATAGTTTAGGAGGCAAATTTTGATTTTTTTTAAGTTCAAAAAGGCAAAAGGACATTTTGGGCGTGAATTTTTGGGGAAATACAAGTGGGTCCAACTCATTAAAGCCCCTTAACTTTAGCATGGAAGATTTGGACGCCCAAGTTGTGTAACTTCTGATTTTTGCTAAGTTTGGCTCCTATTTGTGAGGAGATCGTTGTTTTTCTTGGCCTAATCTTTCGTGGGAGTGTTTTGGAGCTTGTAAATGCATATTTAATATTTTATTTCTTTATTTTGGAGAGTTTTTCCAAGTTTGAGGTGTTACATTTCATAGGAGTTACATTTTGGTTGAAAAAGGCAAAGAGAAAGGCATGACAAGAGGGAGGGGATTCATTATTGCAAACCAGAATGAGGAGTGGAAGGAGAAGGGAAAAGATTTTTCTCCAAGGGATATTGGAAGACATTTTGTTGCAGGTATAAGGGTTTGAAGACAGCAATTTGAAATTTTGAGATCATTGTGCAAAACAGGAACAGCTGCAGGGTGAAGATTGCCACTACAGGTTGTGGGTTGAGTTTGTATGTGAAGTGAAAGAGTTGTTTTTGATGTAGTTTGTTAATTTCCTGTCATAGATCAGTTTGAGACAAAAAAAAATTGCTGTACATCAGTCCATGAGACTGAGTTATTTGTTGTAATCAGATTTTTAGAAGGTTTTATATGTATTTCTAAAATTTGGAAAAACTATGTTGAAGAAGTTGAATATAAGAGCTATAATCTTGTTGCAAATTTGTGCACATTGATTTTTGTTTTTGTTAGATGTTTGTATGAGATGGTTTGTGTTTGGGACCCCTCCTCCATCAGTACCAACGTGTACTGCTTGGAAAAAATCCACTTCAAAAAACAAACCCAATTTTGAGTTCATTTGTGAAAGAGTTGAGATCTAAAAAATCAAAAAACTGAAATTATGCAACAAATTATGTGAAAACAGATTTACTGAAAAATTCAAGCATTATTAGTAGAAACCGATTACATTAATGCAAATAGCTCAAAATTTCAACCTATTTCAAAAAAATTGCTCACAAAAATCCCTCCCTATGGCCAAGGAAAAGCCTCTCAAAGTCAATTAGCAATTTTGGAAAGCTCGATGATGAGGGCCCTGCTGATTTGATGTCGCTCAAGTGGCAAGCAAGCAAAGAAGAGGCAACACTACTAGTGGTGCGTTGACAAAGATGATGCCTTGGTGGTTGGATGGTGGCGAAGATGGGCAGTGCCACTTAAGCGACAACTTGGTGGTGCAAGGGCTGCTAGGTGGCAAAGTTGTGGTGGAGAGTGATGGTGGTGAAGCCAAGTGATGACTACGCAAAAGAGCAACAAAGCGCAAAAGGGCACATCAAAATTCAAAGTACCCAATTGTTGAGTTTCAAATGGTTGCCAATAGGGTGTGTTGGTTAGTAGGGGCAAGGATCGTTACCCCCTATATACTATATGTCAATGTTACTAGCACTCAAACAAACTGTAATATTCCCCCTTAATTTTTTCGATTTTAATCAGCACAATATCAGCACCAAACCATTGATTAGTGTTAGCTTCAAAGATAATCAGCTTGGAAGGTAACCCTTCACCAAGAATGTTCCCAAGATCCCAATGTGGGCAAGGTAATAGCATATGGTGCCGGGGATCGTTAGCAACTGGAAAGAAAGTTACAAAGTTGTTGTAGGCGGTTAGCCAACCATGAATAAAGTAAATACAAAGTAAGCGGATAACATGAATTCCGCTCTATCACCTATTCAATTGGGGGAAATTATTCCGCTCTGCCACTTATTCAATGGGGGGAAATAAACAAGTGTTGAGAGTAAATTATTTAACTCAACCACTTCTCACTAGGAGTAATTACAAACATATAAAATGGAGCAATAAAGTAACGACTGTTAGTACTACTAACCAGCCTTACAATGATATAGTTTTCAGCTGCAAATACAAAGAAATATGCTTCCAAATCCACAATGAGTTAGAGTAATAAACCTCTAACAATTACCATACATGAATGATATAGAATTTGAGCTCAAACCAGCAATTCATCAAAATTAGACAAGTCTGATTAGAAACAGCAAATACAGAAAATTAGACCAGCAAGTAAGAAATTCACCAATATGGACATAGCTTCCTCAATTCAGCTCCGATTGACTCCAAACAACAGGCAAATGAAGCCAATAGCCAAGGCGTCCAATCTCCAACCAGCAAACTATGCCAAAACAACAACAAAGACTTGGCACAAATCCCAATACAAATCACAATGAATGGTACGACCTCCCAGAGAAGTCGACCTCACTTATAAAATCATATACTCAGTATAAAAATCTGATTCCTTGCACAAATGGGCACCCTCCACAAAGAAACAATTTGGGCTAATACCTAGAATGAAATAAAATTCAGAGACGAAGTAACGAATAGAAATTCGCTTCAGCCATTGACATCAGCAGTACAAACAGATTATAAACCAGCAACCTGTTTGTAATTAAAATTAGAATTTGAGCTCTATCCACACTCCCGAATGAAGCATGGTCTTCAGTCACCTTCTAGGAAGCCATAGTTTCAGGCCCGAAGAAAGGTATCAAAAATCTAGAAGGCATGCAACCCCCGTAGCAAAGTCTGAACTCAGTTTAGCAGCATAACATTATAAATTTCCCAAAAGATCCTCAACACTTAGCAAAGCATCAATATATAGGCACAATTAGGCAATTGAAGCAACCTATAACTCCAACCAAGAAAGCTTTTCGACTTCTCCAAAAGACGTCCTCCTCAAATGCATTTTGAATTATATTTAAAACCCTTTAGCTTCCTCAAGAGAACGCCCATCTCCTCAAAGCTCTTTTAAAATATTAGAATTACTTTAATATCTCCTCTCTAGGCATCCTACCTAAAGAGAAATTTAAAACATTAATAAAAGTATTTATTTCCCTCACTTGGACGTCCAATAGAAGGCCCCTTCTTTAAAAACAACTTAAAGTTGATCACCTAGGCACCAGGGTACAAACTCAAAACATAAAATTGACTAAGTGTTGAAACTCAGTCCAAAGGAGAGATAGAAGCCAAATCCAAAACCATTGCCCAAAACTGATTTTGCCAAACTACCGTAAATAGCATGATGATCTGAGCTAATGCTACTAATAATGCCACTACCAGAAATAGACTTACTAAAAATAGTAAGTTCACTTCAAACTCAACAGAAAGCCAAACTGAGCAGAAAACATGACTTACTATAAACAATAAGTCTCCAGGAAGGCTGCTAGGGTGACACTACCATAAATAGAACTTACCAAAAATAGCAAACTACTATAAATAGTAAGTGTTTCCAGATGCCCTTTGAGCACAAACCGGACAGTCGTCATGACTTACTAAAAATAGTATGTGCCTGTAAAGGTTGTTTGTTGGAGATGCATGTTACATCATTCTGAAGTTCTCTGAAAACCCAAAAAAACCCAAAAACCTTTCTTGCATGCAAGGTACCAGAGAGAAATGCATGTCATCTTCTCAACATGCATGTTATCTTACCCTGAAGCTCTCCAAAAACCCAGAAAGCTCCACCAGACATGCATCAAAAACTCTCGCATGCAAGCCTTCAAAATCTCCTGTAAAATAGGAAACCCTAATTTACATTTTTTATTAGCCTACAGGTTTTCGGAATTAAGCTAATTCTCAATGAAGAGTGTAGAGCTAAATTGGGGGCATTATAGTCCGCCCTTCCCAAAATTGTTTGTCCTCAAGCAATGCCACCACACTCCAAGAACACAGTTTGATCCTTACTGTGCCAAGTAGGATCTCAAGGTCCCAAGTCCATCTCTGGAAAGACCCACCATGCTAATGCTGCACCACACTGATCACACTATTATAGCCATCATACCAAAACTGCACTTTCCTCCTTTGTAACCCCGAAAGATTATGACTTGAACTAAAAGACCAAGAGGAACTGAATTCAAAACATTGTAGCATCTCACACCCCAAAGTCTCTGAGGAGTTAATATCATCAATGCTAATGAATAACATTATCCAAAGCACAAAGAAAAAAGATCTAAGCAACTCAAAAATATTTTCATCAGCAAAATTCCTCAAAGCATCAAACTAAGTCACAACAACAAAAATGACTCTATCAAGGCTATTTGCAAAGAAGGAAGAAATTCTTTGCAAAAACTCTTCAGTCTCATCCTCAAAACTCTTCAAGGATGCACAATGCCTTCTCTGAAAAATACAGACAGTCAAGAAGACACTTGAAAACTTTCACAACTCTCTCTCCAAAAGTCTCTAAAAGACGAACCAAAACAGCCCAAGGTTCGCTGCCCGAACCAAAGTGCAATAGAATGTGCATGGAAAACCACTAGAAAGAGCTCGAACTTTATCCAACAACTGATTTTGATCAGTCTGAACCATAGTTTACATACTCGGAATCGGAGAGTACTCGACAAGCCCAAAAAATTTGACTCGGGAAATACTCAGCAACTTAAAAAGTAGCAAAATTTCTTATAAAAACACAATTTTTTTGCAAAATTCAATTACAAAATGCATCAAATGAGTCTAAAAACCATGAGGGAGTGTTTTATATAAAATTTCATTATTCAATACATATGGATTACAAAATGGCATCATTATACGAAGCCGCATAGTAAAAATACTAATAACTATAATGAATTTATGAAGATTGTATTTGAAAATCATCATCATAAATTTCATATCTAGGCAATTACAACTTCCTCTTCCCTAACCTAGAGAAAAATTGGGCGGTAGAGGGTAGTGGTACGGTCCTTGCACTCGATTCTGGCTCCCTGCTTGTCGTAGAAGATTGTGGCAATGGCTCCACCATGTTGGTAGGTGGCAGTGGCTCCTCCACCATATCAATATCATCCACTCCAATCTCCCCTGCTTCTGTTGCAAGCAAATCCTCCATAGCTTGCCTCTCGAAATCAGCAATCTCATCCTCTATAAACAAGGAGGCCTCATCATCCTGCACGGTCCAATCACTGTATGGATCAATGTCATCCAAATCAATGAGCTCGTCTGACTAGTCCTGCACCTTTCTTGTGCGAAGCCGAAGGTTATATTGCACAAAAACAAGATCATTGAGGCATTGTTGAGTCAACTTATTACGCTTCTTCGTGTGAATGGCATCAAACAAACTCCACTTCCGTTCACAGCCAGAAGAACTACAAGGTTGAGACAAAATTCGAAAGGCTAGCCTTTGCGAATTTGGGGTTTTTCCACCCCAATCTTCCCACCAAGAACCTACAAATAAGATATTCAAGTTTTTGTAAATATTAATAAGACAATAGTAATAAGTAATAATAATTGTAATTCATAACTTGCAAGATATAAGGCTTCACTTTTTCTTACTTGGCGTTTGGATCTCTCTTCCTCGTTCACATAATTTGGAAGAAAACAAAGGCCCCCTAGCTTCCTTATATTTTTGCAACTCTAATAGGATGAGGTCTTTCACTTCAGATATAGGTGTCATCCTTTCAATACATGTGAATAGGCCCTCCATAACCTCCCCATTAGCATTCATGAAGCCATCAGAGAAGTAGAACTTGGGGTTGAGAAAGTACCCCGCTGCATGAATGGGTTGGTGGAGTTGATTGTTCCACCTTCGATCAATGATCTCCCAAATTGGGGTAAATCTATTTGCATCCCCCATGTAATAGTGTTGGATGGCCTCTTTGGCCCTATCCATTGCCTCATAAAGATATCCCATCACATTTTTCTCGCTGTCCACCAAGCGCAAGACCCTCACCAATGGCTCAGTCACCTATAAAGTACAAAGTAGAGCCAAATTTAAATTACACCTTACAATGAAACAAAGTACTTATATAATTTTAAATTAAGAATAAAAGATTCAATCTGAAAATTCATTAGAGTTGAAGTTACCTTGACAATCTCTAATGCTCTAGTTGCAAATTGACTATCAAAGATTATTGCTTGAATCTTTTCTCCATCAGCCTTCTTTGAGTAAGTTGAGTCTACCCATGGTTGACTCACAAACATTTGCTTCAAGGAAGTCAATAAACCAGTGATACTTTGCAACGTTAGACAATTAGTTGCAAACCTGTAGCACCCGATCACACAAGCTCTTTCCCCTTGGTGTGATCTCTCATCAATTGAAGAACCCATGGGTGATTATATATATATATATATATATATATATATTTTGTTATGTCTCTTGCTTGTTCTACAATTGGTTTCACCCAATCAATTTTGCCTATATCTTCCAAAAGAAGGTCAAGGCAATGGGCTGCACAAGGGATCCACAAAACTGTTGGATGCCTCGCTTGAAGCAATCTACCAGCTGCCACATATGCCGCCGCATTGCCAGTAACAACTTGGACAACATTTTCTATGCCCAACTCTAAAACAACCTGCTTCGACATCATGCTCAAATTTTCTGCATTCTTTACTATGTTGGAGGCATCAATTGACTTTAGAAAAACCATCACACCATTGGAAGCCACTATAAAATTGATTAAGTGTGCGGTTTCTTCCATCTGTCCAGCCATCTAAAAGAATTGAGCATCCAAACTTTTGCCATTTCTTCTTTTCTTCTTCCACAATTCCTTTTGCATTTACAATAGCATCTTCAAGTAACTTGCCACTTAGATCTCTTGGAGTAGGGGCCTTGTACCCTTTGCCTGCAACTGTCAATGCTGTCACCAAACACTCCCAATATGGACTCCTTGCCACATTGAAGGGAAGGTTGTTATAAAACCAAAAACTTGCACAAGCCTTGTTTGCCTCTTTGTGCACCTCCTTATTCCACCCAGTTGCTTCCAATGAAGGTTGTGATCCTTGAATATTTCTGGGCACAAAAAATTTGTGGATGGAGTATTGCGACCAGCACGTAAACGTGGACCACGACTAGAGCCCACAATGGCTTCAGTTTGCATTTGCACCTCAGAATCTTCAACCAAATTAGGAGCAATGGCTGCTTGCATGGCTATTTTTACTTTTTCCCTCTCCAATTTTTTTTCATCAAGTGCTGCAAGAACAGCTATCATCTCTCGTTTCACCTCTAAAGTGGCTTTTTCACATGCCTTTGAATCACGACAAGGAACACCAGCAAGATGGTATTTGAGGCGATTGATGCCTCCACTAATCCTCTTCTTACAATGAGTATAAATAACACTGGCTGGTACTGGCCCATAATAACCATGTTTCCAAGTAGGATCACGACTACCAGGTGGTCTCCTTTCAATGACACTTGTGCCAACTGAGTCTGAAGCAGATGCAGAGGCGGAGTCGGATGCCATTGTGATTAAATAGTAACCTACAATATTAGAAGTTGAACAATAAATATATTAGAAGTTGTAAGTTGTAACAAATCTAGTACAAAGGAACAATCAGGTAATTGTTTAACTTTATTCAATGACAATCATTATCTAATTTCAGTTTTTTCATTCTTATATTTGTATTTTTTGTTGGATGCACGTTGATTTAATTTACTTGTATGCAAATTGGCATTGCAGCCCTAAGTCCCAACTCCTAACCCTATTGACTGTTGCAAATTTGTAGGTGGGAGCAAAAGATTGTCATTATGAACAATTAAAAATTTAACTTCACATACAATGTGATAATGTGCATAGTGCAAAAGCATACATATGTTATAATTGATATGAGTAAATATGCTCAAATTTTAACTTTTAAAATGTTTGATGAAATATGATGATATGAGTTTTGTTTCTGCTTATTATACCCTCATTTCAGCACTACTTTGTTTCAAACTTTCATCATTCATGGCCATGCATAGAAATTTTATAACTAGATATTTGTATGCCTGGATATTTGGCAGTTAGTAGTTGGCAATTGGCAGAGTATGTAACTAGTAACAATAAAGTAAAAATGAAATTTTATAACTTAATAGAGTAAAGATTAAGTTACAAAATTTCATTGTTACTTTACTATTACTGGTTACATACGCTGCCAACTGCCAACTGCCAACTGCCAACTGCCAACTGCCAACTACCAAATATCCAATCAAACCCCATTTAAAGTTCAAAGATCCAGTTATGAAATTTCTATGCATGAATGATGAATCATGGAAGTTTGAAACAAAAGAGGGTTTAATAAGCAAAAGTAGAAGTCTATTAAGTTATAAACTTTCATTGTTACTTTGAGTTTGAATCATAACATTCACAGCCCAGCTATAGTTTTCAATCTAATATCTGATTTCATGGCTTCATTATAAACGAAAAATCATATAAAATCATTTTTTTTTGCAGAGTATGTACATTGTAAAGTTAAAAATAAATATTAAAATCCCATCTTAGCAAGCCAAAAGACAAAATATAAACATTATTAATAATAAATATTAAATATATTACTATCTATAATATTTTTTTGTTTTGATTCATAATATATTAAATTTTATAATTTTGAATAATAAAAGTTATAAATAGTAATATATTTATTAATATTATTAATAATGTATAATACATATAAATAAATAATAATAATATACTTGTTTATTATTTATTTATATGTATTATACATTATTAATAATAGATATCTGATATATTACTATCTATAATATATATTTTTTTATTCATAATATATTAAAATTTAATACGTTATGAATAAAAAAATATGTATTATTAATTATATAATAAAGAAACAAAGAGTCAAAGACAAATAAATATGATGCATTGACGAGAATTGAACTTTGAAGCAAAAATTCATTATTTCAATTTTCGAATACAAGAACAATCCCGTAAAAATAATCGCAGGCAGTATGTGAAGGCTCATTCATGGACTGAAAAAATTTAAAAATGCTAAGGCTCGAATATGTCTGAAAAAAAATTAAAAAACCCTAACTAACCTATAGATGTCGCTTGCTGCTAATCGCGATGGCATAGCCTCCAAGTCGCGCAGAAATCGAAGCCAAAAACGCGCTAAAACTGAAGGTAAAAACGCGGGTTTGAAAAAATATGTGAAAACAAGGGTTTAAGTAAGAAAAACGTGAAAAAATCAAGTGAAATGACTATCGTTTTCGAGCGAAAAGTAGCCAGAAAAATGCGTTTTTCATTAATGATGATTACTGACAAAAATCCGACGAATAATCGCCATTTTTTCCCGGAGATTATTTTTGTTGTTCATTTTGGCGAGTAAAGGTAGATTTTACTCGTTTTCTTCAAAATCTGGCAATTAATCTTCTACTCGCCGATTAACTGGTGATTATGTAATCTATGGTCTGAACCACCATTTTTCCCATCTAAGGCCAAAAATCATCTCTGGAAAGAGATTGTGAAGTGAAAATATGAGTGTATCAGCTGCCCACCAAGTCAAAATTGAATGACTCAACATCTGATTTAAGAGAAATTAACATGCCAAGAAAAGAACAGTTGCTGCCATACTGAAAATTCTCATTCAATCTAACTAATCTGCTTAAATTTGAAGCTGGAAACACCTACTCAAATAGTTCCATCACAGCAAAGAACCATTCTTTGCTCAAAATTTATCTCCAATCCATTTGTTGATGAACAAATGGGACCTAAGTCACTAAGTTCGAATTTGAATTCGAGTTCGGCAACATTGAAATTCGGATGAAATTCAACAAGGAAAAAAATTGAAAAGTATAAAATTTGGATTAAATTTGCCTTATGTAATTTTTTTTATTTTCTTTTATAAATTTAAGTAATATATCCATACAATTGTCTAAATAGTTTAACATTGATAAATAGATTTGAATCATTACAAAAAGGTGACACATTTATAAAATATAAACCATAATACACATATAAATTTAATTTTTAAAATTTAATTTTTAATTTTTAATTTTTATACAAAATAAAAAATAAATCATTCAATTGTAAAATTTTATTTTTATAATTAAAATAAAATAATCAATAAATTTTATTTTAAAGGCATTTAAATAAACATATATTTTTTATTTGTAGCTAAACAAAAAAATAAAACTTAATTTTATTTTAAAATAAAAAACATAAAACAAAATTTTAGAAAATCCAAATTTAAATAAAAACATAAAAATAAAACAAAACATTCGATAGGCCATACTTAATTAAAAACATAAAAATAAAACAAAACCTAGATTTTAATTTTAAAAGTTTCCATAAAGTGGAGCTGTGGATAGAAGGTCGCCGACGGCATGGAGTGGAGTTGGGACAAGAATCTACAATATACGAGTTTACACAGACTTACAGTGAGGCTTCTACACTCAGGCCCGCCCTACGGTGAAGGAGAAGACACGCAATAGGAGAAGGAGAAGACACGCAAATGCAGTAATAACTGGCCTAAAACGGGACAGACTAAATCAAGATGTTTTTTTGAACCTCCTCGTTCCCATTCTAGATTCATGCATTTATTAATGGAAATGAACTCTTTTTTTCGGCTCCTACAATCTAATCTATCGTGTTTTTCTTGACGCAGGTGGACATTATCACATTTCAAAGCTTCGAAATTTTATAAAATTAAAAAAAAAAACAAAGAAAACATGAAAATAAAAACCTAAATATTATGCTTTGTCCTTCAACGCCGCATTCGTACGAATTTCTCCGAACTTCAACAAATATCATACATTTTTTTCGCATTCGCCGAATTTCAAATTTGAAGCCAAAAATTCGGCGAATGCGGTGACAGAGAATGGGACCATCAAGTGGCTGGTAAGGAAGGGAACAACACCATTAATTTTGAAAGTTTGATCCTTATCCCTCCAAGGAACCTTCCTACCATACCCCAAAAGATTTTTCATTCCACATCGAGGATGCCAAACAAGGATACCTGGCCAAGAATGATCCACCACATCCCAGAAGAAATTCACAGCACATACCCGAGTGCCAATCAACTCCAAATGCACACTCAAGAAATTATTGACTTCTTTGGTGAACCACTAAAATCTATCCATGAAAGTTTCAAAAATAAGGGAGCCTAAGACAAATATTGTCTTCAAATCCATCTCCCAAAATAAGCGAGTGTGAGCATTACTCAACCCAAAAGATAAACTGTCAGGCATGTAAACAACATGTTTTGACAACACCTTGGTGTCAAAGATGGGGAAGTCATCATGAATCAACACTTCCCATATGGAGACCGTATCCTCTAAACCTCTTATGCATTCACTTACAAGCAAGCTTGGAGGATTATCAATCATAGTGTGTAACTCGTCCTCACACTCTTTGAAATATTTGGAATCAGCTAGTTGGTCTCCTACCTCCATTACACCCAACTGAGCATTCTCTAACATGTACTTCGTTGATTCAAGCTCCAGAGTAAGCTTATCATCCTTTCTCTCACTTTCTTGAAATGAACCAATCGTCTTCTTTGTGAATTCGTAGGTGTAATTCCAATCTTTAATCCAGCATAGATACTCTAATTTCATAATCTCTAAGGAGGCTTTAATGAATTGCAGATTAAAGAGAGTGACTCCATCCCTAACTCCTTCCTGTCTCTCTTCAATCAAACTATGTGAGCGGTCAAATGTGAATAGGTCATGCACCTCATCCTCAATGGATATCATGAACTGACCATCCCACTCATAAATATGCAAGGATGGTGAACTGCTGATAAGCTGCATATCAAAATCAGAACTTGTTTCTTGTCTTTGCTGCCCTCATAACTCCTCCAAGTCTCTTGTCTTTCACCATCCGCTAGCTGAAAATGCTCAAGGTCATGAAGAGGATCAAATTCTACCAATTCTTCAGGCCTTTGTTTACAATTAGCTTCATGAAGAGATAAATGTGATTTGAGTTTGAGGACCTCTTTAAGTTTTTCATCATCAAGGACCCTGTGGTCTTCTAGCTCTATTTCCCCTTCATTGTCTCTTTGATTATATGTTAAAGTAGCCCCCAATTTGATCAATGAGTCATTATTGATCGCAGCCCTGAAAATTTTAGCAGCAACAAACTCTTCTTTAGTGGCTGCAACCATCTTAAAGGGTTCATTATGGGGCTTTTCCATGCAAGCTTCTTTGTCAAAGACATCTTCTCCTCCAATGGCCATCTCAAAGCTTGCAGTGAAATCTGAATTTTGTTCTTTATTGGGATCAAAGGGAAATTTATCCCAAACAAAATCCTTAACAGCATTAGGTGCCTTCACACCCGGATCCCAAATGCTGAATGGGTGATTATTTTGATCAAAAGGAGAATGCCCTTCGTACTCCTCTTGGAGTGGTGACTCTTTGAGCTCTATCCACTTCAAGAAGACTCACAAATTAAATGATTAGCCTAAGCGGCTATTTAATTTATATATGTATTTGAGATTATTATTAATAACCTAATTAGGGCCGACCTATATTGCTATCTTGTAAATTAATTATTCTTGGAGATGGCCGACCTAATCAAGGTGTCACTTTATCTTGTATAAATACAAGGTCTTACCTTGTCATTTATTCATTCAAGTTCATCAAGACAATTCGCACTTTAGCAGCAGACCATCATTTTGTAGCAGCAGGCTGAATCAAGCAAGTTATCAAGTTCGCATTTTTCTGTATAAGGAGTTCGCTCTATCTCAGCAGATCAATATTGAGGAGAGATAGCGATTTATGTAGAAGAGCAGATTGTTGTTCTTTGAAGGCTGAGATCATCACATGTAGCAGCAGATCGGTTACAAGGAGAAACATATTCATTTGTATCTTGTGCATCTAGGAGAGGTGTGACCTCATTATATTCATTGTTGGCCATTGTTGGGCCTGAGTAGTTCTGCTATTATTGTTCATCATATAGACAAACTATTTGCTGGGTTTTTCTCCCTCAAGAGGAGGGTTTTCCCAGGGTATCTTTGTGTGTTCATTGTCTTATGTGTTGCAATTCTATTAAGTGCTTTCATTAATTGATCTGATCTAAGAAACACCAACATGATTAGAAACAACAAGTACAGAAAATCAAACCAGCAAGTAAGAAATTCACCAATATGGACATAGCTTCCTCAATTCAACTTTGATTGACTCCAAACACCAAGCAAATGAAGCCAATAACCAAGGCCTCCAATCTCCAACCAACAAACTGTGCCAAAACAACAACAGAGACTTGGCACAAATCCCAATGCAAATGACAGTGAATGGTACGACCTCCCAGAGAAGTCGACCTCACTTATCAAATCAGATACTCAGTACAAAAATCTGATTCCATGCACAAATGGGCGCCCTCCCCAAAGAAACAGCTTGGGCTAATACCAAGAATGAAATAAAATTCAGAGGCGAAGCAATGAACAGAAATTCGCTTCAACCATTGACATCAGTAGTACAAACAGATTATAAACCAGCAACCTGTCTGTAATTAAAATCAAAATTTGAGCTCTATCCACACTCCTAAATGAAGCATAGTCTTTAGTCACCTTCTAGGAAGCCATAGTTTCAGGCCCAAAGAAAGGTATCAAAAATCTAGAAGGCACACAACCCCCGTAGCAAAATTTGAACTTAGTTCAGCAGCATAACGTTATAATTTTCCCAAAAGATCCTCAACACTTAGCAAAGCATCAATATATAGGCACAATTGGGCAATTGAAGCAACCTATAACTCCAACCAAGAAAGCTTTTCAACTTCTCCAAAAGACATCCTCCTCAAATGCATTTTTAAAATATTTAAAACTCTTTAGCTTCCTCAAGAGAACACCCTTCTCCTCAAAGCTCTTTTAGAATATTAAAATTACTTTAATATCTCCTCTCTAGGCATCCAACCTCAAGAGCAATTTAAAACATTAATAAAAGTATTTATTTCCCTCACTTGGACATCCACTTGAAGGCCCCTTTTTTTAAAACAACTTAAAGTTGATCACCTAGGCACCAGGGTACAAACTCAAAACATAAAATTGATTAAGTGTTGAAGCTCAGTCCAAAGGAGAGATAGAAGCCAAAGCTAAAACCATTGCCCAAAACTGATTCTACGAGACTGTCGTAAATAGCATGATGATCTGAGTTGATGCTGCTGATAATGCCACTGCCAAAAATAAACTTACTAAAAATAGCAAGTGCTAAAAATAGTAAGTTCACTTCAACTCAACAGAAAGCCAAACTGAGCAAAAAACATGACTTACTATAAATAGTAAGGTCTCCATGAAGGTTGCTATGATGGCACTGCCATAAATAAAACTTACCAAAAATAGCAAATTGCTATAAATAGTAAGTGTTTCCAAACACCCTTTGAGCACAAACCGGGCAATCGTCATGACTTACTAAAAATAGTAAGTGCTTGGGAAGGTTGTCTGATGGAGATGCATGTTACATCATTCTGAAGCTCTCTAAAAATCCAAAAAAACCCAAAAACCTTTCCTGCATGCAAGGTACCAGAGAGAAATGCATGTCATCTTCTCAGCATGCATGTTACCTTACCCTGAAGCTCTCCAAAAACCCAAAAAGCTTCACCAGACATGCATCAAAAACTCTCGCATGCAAGCCTTCAAAACCTCCTATAAAATAGGAAACCCTAATTTACATTTCTGATTAGCCTACGGGTTTCTGGAATTAGACTAATTCCCAATGAAGAGTGTAGAGCTAAATTGGGGACATTACAAAAACAAAAAAACATTGTTTTTTGTTTTTTTTTAATCAAGAATTCTAAAAACAAATGCACAAGAAAATAAAGCATAGTACAATATTTCATACCTACATCAACCACCAAGGCAAGTCATATAGCCTCAAGTTACATGCTAGAGGCTTAAAAAACATGTCTTTATTGTAACTTCTCGGATTTTAGTGAATAGACAATCAATCTATCTATGAGCTTTCAACCACTCCATATGCAATGGCGATCCATTTGGTTCCAAATTGCTTTGAAAAACATGGAACCTACAAAATATTCAATCAAACCCTTCAAATAAAATTTTGGTTACTTAACTTCATGGTGTCCAATTTGGATAAAACAAAAATCTGGCCTAACTCACTTGATCCTTTGAATGCAATAGAATAGTCAAATTCTTTCTCAAAGGCCTCCTACGAAGGGTGTTGTGGAATCACTCGAATTTGCAAGACTATACACCTTGGTAACTAAAAACTAAAGCAATGTTCCAAAATTGAATTAAATTGCACCTAAATTGTCATGCTATGATTCCATGTTAGATTTTAAAAGCTTAGAACTATGTAACATAAATCTTCCTAGGAACAATAATAGCAAGATAACAGTAATTTAATGCACAAACAAGACTAGAACAATAGCATTCAAATATTTGTATACAAGGCATGTAAAACAAAAGAAATTGACTACAATATATAAACTTTGAAAATGTACAAGTTAGGTGACAAGTGTCCCAAATGACTAATTCAATATTGTGGAATAGAAGTGTCATGTGAACTCATGTTGATGAGGAAGATGTGACACTTAACTACCATCCATTAAGGAGATGAAAGAGATAGAAATAACAAAGAATCCCATCAATAAAGGGAGCTAATAAGAGCTGACACATTTTCTTATTTCCTAATTTACCCAATGAAATAATTTAATTACACCAAATTCAAATCCCCAAGAGACAAAACAGAGTTACAGATATTAAAAATAGGTAAAATCCCACGTTGGGATGGCATGTGTGTTGTATGAGGCCAAGTGCAAGTATCAGGTGCATTTGACAGAAACGGTACCATCAAGCAATTCAACTAAGCCATTATTTTGTGAGGAGAATTCACCAAATCAAACAAAACAATAAGGGTAAGGGACCAGTGGTGGGCCACCCAAGCTTCGTGGTTCCCAAACTCTTATGTGAAAATTTCAAATCACTCCCAAATTTGTACGAAAGCTTATTTGGCAAGTCTCCCGCTTATAAAAAAAAAATTCAAGGCCACATCTTCAAATATGATGCCACATCAGCATGCTTTTTGTCAAGGTATCCAAAAAGGTCCAAAAAGTAAGTGAGACCAATAGTGTGTCACTAAGGGTACGGTCCCATGGAGGGGGGGCTTTCTAAAAAAATTTAGTGGGTGCTGCTGAGAATTTTTAGGAATATTTTTAAGCTGGTGGTCCCATGAATTCAGTTTTGCAATTCAACTTAAGAGTTCCAAAATTTAAGGAACAAACTGGAATATTTTGATAAAAATCAATAAATAAATAAAAATTCTCTCATCTTTTTGGTTTTTTTAGGAATTTAAAATTTTAAGTGATAGACAAGTGGTAGAAAAAATTCCTACGCTGTAGGGGCAATTTCTAGCCCCACCTCAGTTTCACCCGCTAAAATTTGCAGTCCTAAAAGGTAGGAGCTACTATTTTCCAGGAAAAGATTCCAATTAATCTTGTAGCATAAATTGTTTTTCTTCATGGGACCACTTGATCCATGAAAATAGAAGCCCAAGCCCCCCATGGGAGCATACTGTAAGTCGTGTATTATTGGTATGCTAATGTGGTATCACATGATTGGTCAATTTGCGTACTTTTTGGAAAAAAGTGTTTTGCAATAGGTTATTAAGTGTAAGTTTATTGACTTTTTTATTACCCAAAACTGGGATCCAAACTGTCATATTCTATACCCACAATTGGCTCCTCTCCCTTAATAACTATTCTCCTAAGGAATTGTCGAGTACTAATAATAGTGGCGGTCCTAAGAGCATGACCCAGGTTCAAATCCCCAGTGAAAAGGTAGCTCGTAACTCTATGAGAAAGACATATGGCAACTTGTAGTATGATAGTTACGAGGCACATTTGAGTGCGAAACAAATTTTGAAGTCTGAAGAATATGGTTTATGTAATAGGGTACATTTTCCTGTGGCCCATATTTACAATCTTTAGAATATGACTCCAGCGTATCCCATACCTTGCTTAACAGTGTGGTTGAAGAAAATACCAGACATCGTTAAAAGGTAACTTATAACCTCACCCGAAAGATACAGGAAACAAAGCTCAGGTTAAAAAATAATTAGGGCTATTCAGAAAGAAAAAGGAAAGTACAATTACCTGATTGTTGGCTCTCCTGAAAGCGCAAGGCAGCTGCGTTAGTTGCTTCTTGTAAAGCCAAGTTTTGCAAGCGGGTACTGTCGTCACTGACATTGCATCTCACTGCGAGTTTGTATCTCAACTTAGGTGGGTTCACATGAATGCCACTTTGCCCGGGAAAATTCCATGGACATGTATTGGCGTTAAAGATCACAGCGCCTATAGCCATGATGATCCTACGAAAGTACTTCTATATGGCAACCGTCCACTACTCTTTATTGTGATATCCTTCTGCCTCTCCTTGAAATATTAGAACAGAAAATATATATCCGTTTCTAACACTTCGAAGGGTTCAAAAGAATTTCCTGTCGATACATATAGAAAAAGTATTTTTGAGGAAGGCTTAAAAATGTATTAAAATTTTGCTTACGTGATTTTGAAAAAATCATATTTGAGGTCCTAACAATTTTAAAAGGCCTAAAAGTTAAAAATAGGATGTTTGTTTGTTATTTGAGGTTGTATAAATTTCGTGTATAAAAACATACAAAGTTTTACTTTTTTAGAAAATAAAATATTTCTTTACGTTATAAATTATATTAAATAAATATTATAAAAAAGGTTTGTTTATTATTTTTCCTTTTTAAGCATTGCTTTAAGATTGTTATTAAATGAATTGTTAAATTGTTTTTTACTTCATTCCATAGCATTTTGTAGTTGAATTATTGTTAAATGAATTGTCTCAATTACTTTTTTAGTTCGTTTAATGATGGCAAGGAGTATGTGTTTAATGTTCACATGCTATAATCACATCATTTAAGAGATCACATTTTAAAAGATTGGAGATACTTTGAGCTTCATTTGAATTTGTTACATTGATAACTATAAATTATTTCTGGAGTTAGAGAGTGAATCTCTTTATTCTTTTTCTTCTTGTGTAAGAAGAAACCATAGCCATGTGATGCAAAAGTTTACGACCATGGTGATCATGTCATGGAGGTTGATGAATTAAGAGTTAAATATATGTAACAAAGGGTCAAAAAGGGATGGGAATGCAAGAGGGAAAAACTATGGAATAATTTTGAGATCTATGATATTAGATTAAACACAAGTTATTAGATTTTATGACATTTATTTAAGTAAAAGTCAATCATGAGATAGAATAGAGCAATGTGGTTAAGGTAATTGCCATTTCTATTTTGTTAAAATCGTTGAAAAAGCATAACTTTTTATAACTTGTCAATACAAATAATGATTCAAATAATTTTAACTTTTGATTAAAGTTAACAAAATTTAATAGTAATCAAAGTTCCTTAAACATTCAAAAAGTGATGATAGACATTGAATAAGAGCAATGTGAATGGTTGATAAGGAAGTAAATGGAATAAACTTATCTAGAATAAATAGAGAAACTTATTAGACATGTATGTAAAATATGGAAGCATTCGTAAAGCACAAACAGTGTTTAGCAATAACAAATACAGATGCTTATTTTGAAGTGGTAACAATTGGTCATTAAGGAGATTTGTCTAGTCTACAACATATAGAATAGATTTGAAATGATTTTTATACCTATTGATTGTTCATGTTCCTCTCATGGGTAGTTGACTTGTATATGTAGCTTACATTCTTATGCCTTGTTACAAGATATTGACGGTTGGAATTTTCTAAAACATGAACTTATATTTTCTCAATCTATTATATGAGACCACTCCCATGTGTACCTATTATGTGTGTACATATTACCAATGTTTTGACATTGAAACCTACATAGTCAATTAAATTTGACTTTCATTTGAGAATTGTACCATTTCTTATTGTTAGAATTGGCTATGGCTGCCAAGATCTTGAGACCAAATGGAAAACACAAAAGAGAAAGATGAATATGAAAAGAATAAACTATATTCTCATCAATATGATTCAATGATATGAGATGATTGTTACAATGAGAGACCCCTTGGCTATATAGCCAAGGTGAGTACATAGGAGCGCATAAGATTATGACAAGTGTCGTAATCTTATGACATGAGACAACTGTGAAAAGCTATCACTCCACCTAAAGTGGAAAAGTGATAATGTGATAATCACCACAAATGGTGGATCACCCACAAAAGGTGGAGAGTAAATCACATGATATGTCCACGAAAGGTGGAAGTGATAAAGTAATAAAATGATAAGTCCACCAAAGGTGGAAAAGCTCCAACTACCTCCTATGTGGTCCCTAAGTAAACTTAACTAAGATGTAATTATGACCTAAGACAAGGTACAACACATTTAATTACACCAACACCCCCCCTTAAGTGCAACTTAGGGAGAATGTACATAAAAGCAAACAATGCAAGATGGGTCCCGGCAACTAGGCCATGTTAGGTACCCATGTACAAATGCAATGCAATCTCTCATAAACGGAGAAAAGGAGAAAACCCAATGGGACAAAACTCCTCCCCAAAAGAGAGATGAAATACAATAAAGAAATTCTCTCAATGAAGAATGAGAAGGTAAAAACCCCATGTGAGGAAAAAGACCCCCCCATAAGAGAGAAGTAGAAGAGAGACAAGGCAACCCCCCCTCAATGTTGAGTCTCCTACAATGATGGTAGAAGCTCGACATTGAATGTTGAAGATGATCCAATCTTGCTGAACAACGTTCCTCCCCTTATGAAGAAACAAAACCATGGATGTATGCAGGATGTCTAGAAGATGGATGATGGATGATGTCTCTGAAGCATGCTCAAGTGTCTCCATGTCGATGTTGAAAGTTGACACACTCCAAACAAGTGTTCTAGGCCACACTGCTGAAAAGGACAATCCAACATCTAGTAGAGATGAATGTAGAACATAATCCAAAGACAAGGATATCCCCTCTGAAGACAAAGAAGCCTCCTCCAAATGTTCTCCAAAAGTATCCACACTCACGCCAAAATGCAAAGAATGATCATGTAGAGAATGAACAAGAGGGTCAGAGTGTTCCCTCACAACAACTGAAGAAGGAGCATCTTCATCAAAGAGAAGATGAATGTCATCAATGGTGTCCCCCAAATCTGCAAGATGAGACTCCACAAACAAGTCTGAAATACCTGTCAAGAAGCCATCCAAAGTAGCCATATCTGGAAGAAAATGTATGTCCTACTGCACTGAATCACAAGGAACCCAAACTATGGAATCACAAGCATCATCAACTACAACA
>CM021103.1:249432430-249485338 GCA_007115665.2 Sequoiadendron giganteum
GTTGTTGATTGCTTAGCTAAATGGGCCTCAAAAGGAGTGAGAGGTTAAAATGTGAAAAATTGGAGGGATTTGAATTAGGATAAATCTCTATTGCTTCTTTAGATTCTTTATGAGGACCAGAGGAATTGATTTAAGCAAGTCAGGGTTGGTGATGATGAGGTTTGCCTGGTGTTGTGGCGCTTTTTGGTATCTGCCTGATGGTTTTGTAACGATCCTTTGTGGATTCTTCTTTTGTTGTGTATTGTGGTGGCTATGGCCATCTTGAAATCTTTTTGGTGCACCTGTAAGGATTTCTTAGTATCATTTTTATTTTTGCCCCAAAAAGAAAAATAGCATTTATTTCAATTATCAATTCCAGCTCATTACCCTAGGACAATTTGTTTATCAATGAGATTTTATTAATTACCTTATGATAATTTATGTAGAGTACATTTCCATTTCTCTGCACAAGACTGTTTTACAGTTGTAAAATATCATATATGAATATAGATGACTTAGATAAAAATCATAGATGAGCTGTAATATATGGTTTGTATGAATTTGACAAAAAATTATAGTTTTCTCCATAAATTCTATAAAATCTTCCATGGACACTAATAAATATTTCATTGAATTCATTGTGGTTGAGGCTTTCCTAAGAATAACAATGTGAGCTGTAACTTTGAAGTTTGACATTCATCAAAAAACCAAGGTGCACAATATAACTAGTGGTCTATTAGATGCAAAGTATGCAGCATCAATTAACTACCTAATTTTGTATTACAAATAGTGATAATACGAAAATTACCACTACACAACGGTAAATTTTACAATCTAAAAACTTCCATGCCAGAAATTGAATGAGCAAAATTAAGACTAGGATTGGTTGGACCTTTCCACACAAACATTTTGGATGGAAATACTTCAATTATAATTTCTTGATTTGATAGCATCAAACTAGTAATATAAATCTTATGAGGAACAAAAATAGCAAGATGTTAGAAACTCAATATGCAAACATGGAATGGATTTAGAATTTGCTCATGTACCTTAATGTTGATGCTAAATTGTAACTAAAACCCATCAATGCAATCAAGTACCATGCAAGATTCAACAACGTTGACCATAATGAATGGCACTCTATTTAAGATGTGAACCAAATGCAAGATTTGAGAACATTTACTTAGATAAATAGCTCTCAAATTGAGATATGAACCAATGTGATTCAAAATGTGTTAAATCATAAGCACAATGTGGCATATATAGAACTAGAGGATCCAAAATAGTTTATGCAACTTGGTGTGAATTTTCACAATAGATGGAGTTGGGATTATAGTACATGTCAAGTGATTACACTACTCATCCCATAATATGTCCTACTTTGCAAAACCATTGGAAGCTTATCGATTAAGCCCCCCAGGGATGGAATTTTATTTTAGTTCGTGATTGCAAAATGTCAGTGTATTAGTGCCCCAAAAAACAAATACATGTGTGATGACATTTTATAGGTTGAGTGCACTTTGCTCCCCCCTCCTCCCCTCCCCCCCCAAAAAAAAAAAAAATCAATTTACATACCTTTAGCAAGTCACAATGTTTGGCACTTTACAAATTAATCCATTTACAAAGTAGAAGTTGAATTTTCAAAGTTTTGCAATGTCTAATGTGGACCAAAAAGCTGAAATTACAATCAAATGACAAAATAACAACAGTTAGTCTGCACCTGATGCAGGAGCATCCTAGGTGAAAGTGTGATCCACATCAATCAAAAAAAGGAGTGATTTAAAGTTTGATTTTAATTTAATTTTAATTTAATTTTAATTTAATTTTAATAATTTTTGTGTGAAATAAATGTGACATTAAAGCAAAAATATGGAATTAAAATAATTGGCCTTTTTTATTGTTGCAAAAATTGTGGTGTTGGAAATAGTTTAGGAGGCAAATTTTGATTTTTTTTAAGTTCAAAAAGGCAAAAGGACATTTTGGGCGTGAATTTTTGGGGAAATACAAGTGGGTCCAACTCATTAAAGCCCCTTAACTTTAGCATGGAAGATTTGGACGCCCAAGTTGTGTAACTTCTGATTTTTGCTAAGTTTGGCTCCTATTTGTGAGGAGATCGTTGTTTTTCTTGGCCTAATCTTTCGTGGGAGTGTTTTGGAGCTTGTAAATGCATATTTAATATTTTATTTCTTTATTTTGGAGAGTTTTTCCAAGTTTGAGGTGTTACATTTCATAGGAGTTACATTTTGGTTGAAAAAGGCAAAGAGAAAGGCATGACAAGAGGGAGGGGATTCATTATTGCAAACCAGAATGAGGAGTGGAAGGAGAAGGGAAAAGATTTTTCTCCAAGGGATATTGGAAGACATTTTGTTGCAGGTATAAGGGTTTGAAGACAGCAATTTGAAATTTTGAGATCATTGTGCAAAACAGGAACAGCTGCAGGGTGAAGATTGCCACTACAGGTTGTGGGTTGAGTTTGTATGTGAAGTGAAAGAGTTGTTTTTGATGTAGTTTGTTAATTTCCTGTCATAGATCAGTTTGAGACAAAAAAAAATTGCTGTACATCAGTCCATGAGACTGAGTTATTTGTTGTAATCAGATTTTTAGAAGGTTTTATATGTATTTCTAAAATTTGGAAAAACTATGTTGAAGAAGTTGAATATAAGAGCTATAATCTTGTTGCAAATTTGTGCACATTGATTTTTGTTTTTGTTAGATGTTTGTATGAGATGGTTTGTGTTTGGGACCCCTCCTCCATCAGTACCAACGTGTACTGCTTGGAAAAAATCCACTTCAAAAAACAAACCCAATTTTGAGTTCATTTGTGAAAGAGTTGAGATCTAAAAAATCAAAAAACTGAAATTATGCAACAAATTATGTGAAAACAGATTTACTGAAAAATTCAAGCATTATTAGTAGAAACCGATTACATTAATGCAAATAGCTCAAAATTTCAACCTATTTCAAAAAAATTGCTCACAAAAATCCCTCCCTATGGCCAAGGAAAAGCCTCTCAAAGTCAATTAGCAATTTTGGAAAGCTCGATGATGAGGGCCCTGCTGATTTGATGTCGCTCAAGTGGCAAGCAAGCAAAGAAGAGGCAACACTACTAGTGGTGCGTTGACAAAGATGATGCCTTGGTGGTTGGATGGTGGCGAAGATGGGCAGTGCCACTTAAGCGACAACTTGGTGGTGCAAGGGCTGCTAGGTGGCAAAGTTGTGGTGGAGAGTGATGGTGGTGAAGCCAAGTGATGACTACGCAAAAGAGCAACAAAGCGCAAAAGGGCACATCAAAATTCAAAGTACCCAATTGTTGAGTTTCAAATGGTTGCCAATAGGGTGTGTTGGTTAGTAGGGGCAAGGATCGTTACCCCCTATATACTATATGTCAATGTTACTAGCACTCAAACAAACTGTAATATTCCCCCTTAATTTTTTCGATTTTAATCAGCACAATATCAGCACCAAACCATTGATTAGTGTTAGCTTCAAAGATAATCAGCTTGGAAGGTAACCCTTCACCAAGAATGTTCCCAAGATCCCAATGTGGGCAAGGTAATAGCATATGGTGCCGGGGATCGTTAGCAACTGGAAAGAAAGTTACAAAGTTGTTGTAGGCGGTTAGCCAACCATGAATAAAGTAAATACAAAGTAAGCGGATAACATGAATTCCGCTCTATCACCTATTCAATTGGGGGAAATTATTCCGCTCTGCCACTTATTCAATGGGGGGAAATAAACAAGTGTTGAGAGTAAATTATTTAACTCAACCACTTCTCACTAGGAGTAATTACAAACATATAAAATGGAGCAATAAAGTAACGACTGTTAGTACTACTAACCAGCCTTACAATGATATAGTTTTCAGCTGCAAATACAAAGAAATATGCTTCCAAATCCACAATGAGTTAGAGTAATAAACCTCTAACAATTACCATACATGAATGATATAGAATTTGAGCTCAAACCAGCAATTCATCAAAATTAGACAAGTCTGATTAGAAACAGCAAATACAGAAAATTAGACCAGCAAGTAAGAAATTCACCAATATGGACATAGCTTCCTCAATTCAGCTCCGATTGACTCCAAACAACAGGCAAATGAAGCCAATAGCCAAGGCGTCCAATCTCCAACCAGCAAACTATGCCAAAACAACAACAAAGACTTGGCACAAATCCCAATACAAATCACAATGAATGGTACGACCTCCCAGAGAAGTCGACCTCACTTATAAAATCATATACTCAGTATAAAAATCTGATTCCTTGCACAAATGGGCACCCTCCACAAAGAAACAATTTGGGCTAATACCTAGAATGAAATAAAATTCAGAGACGAAGTAACGAATAGAAATTCGCTTCAGCCATTGACATCAGCAGTACAAACAGATTATAAACCAGCAACCTGTTTGTAATTAAAATTAGAATTTGAGCTCTATCCACACTCCCGAATGAAGCATGGTCTTCAGTCACCTTCTAGGAAGCCATAGTTTCAGGCCCGAAGAAAGGTATCAAAAATCTAGAAGGCATGCAACCCCCGTAGCAAAGTCTGAACTCAGTTTAGCAGCATAACATTATAAATTTCCCAAAAGATCCTCAACACTTAGCAAAGCATCAATATATAGGCACAATTAGGCAATTGAAGCAACCTATAACTCCAACCAAGAAAGCTTTTCGACTTCTCCAAAAGACGTCCTCCTCAAATGCATTTTGAATTATATTTAAAACCCTTTAGCTTCCTCAAGAGAACGCCCATCTCCTCAAAGCTCTTTTAAAATATTAGAATTACTTTAATATCTCCTCTCTAGGCATCCTACCTAAAGAGAAATTTAAAACATTAATAAAAGTATTTATTTCCCTCACTTGGACGTCCAATAGAAGGCCCCTTCTTTAAAAACAACTTAAAGTTGATCACCTAGGCACCAGGGTACAAACTCAAAACATAAAATTGACTAAGTGTTGAAACTCAGTCCAAAGGAGAGATAGAAGCCAAATCCAAAACCATTGCCCAAAACTGATTTTGCCAAACTACCGTAAATAGCATGATGATCTGAGCTAATGCTACTAATAATGCCACTACCAGAAATAGACTTACTAAAAATAGTAAGTTCACTTCAAACTCAACAGAAAGCCAAACTGAGCAGAAAACATGACTTACTATAAACAATAAGTCTCCAGGAAGGCTGCTAGGGTGACACTACCATAAATAGAACTTACCAAAAATAGCAAACTACTATAAATAGTAAGTGTTTCCAGATGCCCTTTGAGCACAAACCGGACAGTCGTCATGACTTACTAAAAATAGTATGTGCCTGTAAAGGTTGTTTGTTGGAGATGCATGTTACATCATTCTGAAGTTCTCTGAAAACCCAAAAAAACCCAAAAACCTTTCTTGCATGCAAGGTACCAGAGAGAAATGCATGTCATCTTCTCAACATGCATGTTATCTTACCCTGAAGCTCTCCAAAAACCCAGAAAGCTCCACCAGACATGCATCAAAAACTCTCGCATGCAAGCCTTCAAAATCTCCTGTAAAATAGGAAACCCTAATTTACATTTTTTATTAGCCTACAGGTTTTCGGAATTAAGCTAATTCTCAATGAAGAGTGTAGAGCTAAATTGGGGGCATTATAGTCCGCCCTTCCCAAAATTGTTTGTCCTCAAGCAATGCCACCACACTCCAAGAACACAGTTTGATCCTTACTGTGCCAAGTAGGATCTCAAGGTCCCAAGTCCATCTCTGGAAAGACCCACCATGCTAATGCTGCACCACACTGATCACACTATTATAGCCATCATACCAAAACTGCACTTTCCTCCTTTGTAACCCCGAAAGATTATGACTTGAACTAAAAGACCAAGAGGAACTGAATTCAAAACATTGTAGCATCTCACACCCCAAAGTCTCTGAGGAGTTAATATCATCAATGCTAATGAATAACATTATCCAAAGCACAAAGAAAAAAGATCTAAGCAACTCAAAAATATTTTCATCAGCAAAATTCCTCAAAGCATCAAACTAAGTCACAACAACAAAAATGACTCTATCAAGGCTATTTGCAAAGAAGGAAGAAATTCTTTGCAAAAACTCTTCAGTCTCATCCTCAAAACTCTTCAAGGATGCACAATGCCTTCTCTGAAAAATACAGACAGTCAAGAAGACACTTGAAAACTTTCACAACTCTCTCTCCAAAAGTCTCTAAAAGACGAACCAAAACAGCCCAAGGTTCGCTGCCCGAACCAAAGTGCAATAGAATGTGCATGGAAAACCACTAGAAAGAGCTCGAACTTTATCCAACAACTGATTTTGATCAGTCTGAACCATAGTTTACATACTCGGAATCGGAGAGTACTCGACAAGCCCAAAAAATTTGACTCGGGAAATACTCAGCAACTTAAAAAGTAGCAAAATTTCTTATAAAAACACAATTTTTTTGCAAAATTCAATTACAAAATGCATCAAATGAGTCTAAAAACCATGAGGGAGTGTTTTATATAAAATTTCATTATTCAATACATATGGATTACAAAATGGCATCATTATACGAAGCCGCATAGTAAAAATACTAATAACTATAATGAATTTATGAAGATTGTATTTGAAAATCATCATCATAAATTTCATATCTAGGCAATTACAACTTCCTCTTCCCTAACCTAGAGAAAAATTGGGCGGTAGAGGGTAGTGGTACGGTCCTTGCACTCGATTCTGGCTCCCTGCTTGTCGTAGAAGATTGTGGCAATGGCTCCACCATGTTGGTAGGTGGCAGTGGCTCCTCCACCATATCAATATCATCCACTCCAATCTCCCCTGCTTCTGTTGCAAGCAAATCCTCCATAGCTTGCCTCTCGAAATCAGCAATCTCATCCTCTATAAACAAGGAGGCCTCATCATCCTGCACGGTCCAATCACTGTATGGATCAATGTCATCCAAATCAATGAGCTCGTCTGACTAGTCCTGCACCTTTCTTGTGCGAAGCCGAAGGTTATATTGCACAAAAACAAGATCATTGAGGCATTGTTGAGTCAACTTATTACGCTTCTTCGTGTGAATGGCATCAAACAAACTCCACTTCCGTTCACAGCCAGAAGAACTACAAGGTTGAGACAAAATTCGAAAGGCTAGCCTTTGCGAATTTGGGGTTTTTCCACCCCAATCTTCCCACCAAGAACCTACAAATAAGATATTCAAGTTTTTGTAAATATTAATAAGACAATAGTAATAAGTAATAATAATTGTAATTCATAACTTGCAAGATATAAGGCTTCACTTTTTCTTACTTGGCGTTTGGATCTCTCTTCCTCGTTCACATAATTTGGAAGAAAACAAAGGCCCCCTAGCTTCCTTATATTTTTGCAACTCTAATAGGATGAGGTCTTTCACTTCAGATATAGGTGTCATCCTTTCAATACATGTGAATAGGCCCTCCATAACCTCCCCATTAGCATTCATGAAGCCATCAGAGAAGTAGAACTTGGGGTTGAGAAAGTACCCCGCTGCATGAATGGGTTGGTGGAGTTGATTGTTCCACCTTCGATCAATGATCTCCCAAATTGGGGTAAATCTATTTGCATCCCCCATGTAATAGTGTTGGATGGCCTCTTTGGCCCTATCCATTGCCTCATAAAGATATCCCATCACATTTTTCTCGCTGTCCACCAAGCGCAAGACCCTCACCAATGGCTCAGTCACCTATAAAGTACAAAGTAGAGCCAAATTTAAATTACACCTTACAATGAAACAAAGTACTTATATAATTTTAAATTAAGAATAAAAGATTCAATCTGAAAATTCATTAGAGTTGAAGTTACCTTGACAATCTCTAATGCTCTAGTTGCAAATTGACTATCAAAGATTATTGCTTGAATCTTTTCTCCATCAGCCTTCTTTGAGTAAGTTGAGTCTACCCATGGTTGACTCACAAACATTTGCTTCAAGGAAGTCAATAAACCAGTGATACTTTGCAACGTTAGACAATTAGTTGCAAACCTGTAGCACCCGATCACACAAGCTCTTTCCCCTTGGTGTGATCTCTCATCAATTGAAGAACCCATGGGTGATTATATATATATATATATATATATATATATTTTGTTATGTCTCTTGCTTGTTCTACAATTGGTTTCACCCAATCAATTTTGCCTATATCTTCCAAAAGAAGGTCAAGGCAATGGGCTGCACAAGGGATCCACAAAACTGTTGGATGCCTCGCTTGAAGCAATCTACCAGCTGCCACATATGCCGCCGCATTGCCAGTAACAACTTGGACAACATTTTCTATGCCCAACTCTAAAACAACCTGCTTCGACATCATGCTCAAATTTTCTGCATTCTTTACTATGTTGGAGGCATCAATTGACTTTAGAAAAACCATCACACCATTGGAAGCCACTATAAAATTGATTAAGTGTGCGGTTTCTTCCATCTGTCCAGCCATCTAAAAGAATTGAGCATCCAAACTTTTGCCATTTCTTCTTTTCTTCTTCCACAATTCCTTTTGCATTTACAATAGCATCTTCAAGTAACTTGCCACTTAGATCTCTTGGAGTAGGGGCCTTGTACCCTTTGCCTGCAACTGTCAATGCTGTCACCAAACACTCCCAATATGGACTCCTTGCCACATTGAAGGGAAGGTTGTTATAAAACCAAAAACTTGCACAAGCCTTGTTTGCCTCTTTGTGCACCTCCTTATTCCACCCAGTTGCTTCCAATGAAGGTTGTGATCCTTGAATATTTCTGGGCACAAAAAATTTGTGGATGGAGTATTGCGACCAGCACGTAAACGTGGACCACGACTAGAGCCCACAATGGCTTCAGTTTGCATTTGCACCTCAGAATCTTCAACCAAATTAGGAGCAATGGCTGCTTGCATGGCTATTTTTACTTTTTCCCTCTCCAATTTTTTTTCATCAAGTGCTGCAAGAACAGCTATCATCTCTCGTTTCACCTCTAAAGTGGCTTTTTCACATGCCTTTGAATCACGACAAGGAACACCAGCAAGATGGTATTTGAGGCGATTGATGCCTCCACTAATCCTCTTCTTACAATGAGTATAAATAACACTGGCTGGTACTGGCCCATAATAACCATGTTTCCAAGTAGGATCACGACTACCAGGTGGTCTCCTTTCAATGACACTTGTGCCAACTGAGTCTGAAGCAGATGCAGAGGCGGAGTCGGATGCCATTGTGATTAAATAGTAACCTACAATATTAGAAGTTGAACAATAAATATATTAGAAGTTGTAAGTTGTAACAAATCTAGTACAAAGGAACAATCAGGTAATTGTTTAACTTTATTCAATGACAATCATTATCTAATTTCAGTTTTTTCATTCTTATATTTGTATTTTTTGTTGGATGCACGTTGATTTAATTTACTTGTATGCAAATTGGCATTGCAGCCCTAAGTCCCAACTCCTAACCCTATTGACTGTTGCAAATTTGTAGGTGGGAGCAAAAGATTGTCATTATGAACAATTAAAAATTTAACTTCACATACAATGTGATAATGTGCATAGTGCAAAAGCATACATATGTTATAATTGATATGAGTAAATATGCTCAAATTTTAACTTTTAAAATGTTTGATGAAATATGATGATATGAGTTTTGTTTCTGCTTATTATACCCTCATTTCAGCACTACTTTGTTTCAAACTTTCATCATTCATGGCCATGCATAGAAATTTTATAACTAGATATTTGTATGCCTGGATATTTGGCAGTTAGTAGTTGGCAATTGGCAGAGTATGTAACTAGTAACAATAAAGTAAAAATGAAATTTTATAACTTAATAGAGTAAAGATTAAGTTACAAAATTTCATTGTTACTTTACTATTACTGGTTACATACGCTGCCAACTGCCAACTGCCAACTGCCAACTGCCAACTGCCAACTACCAAATATCCAATCAAACCCCATTTAAAGTTCAAAGATCCAGTTATGAAATTTCTATGCATGAATGATGAATCATGGAAGTTTGAAACAAAAGAGGGTTTAATAAGCAAAAGTAGAAGTCTATTAAGTTATAAACTTTCATTGTTACTTTGAGTTTGAATCATAACATTCACAGCCCAGCTATAGTTTTCAATCTAATATCTGATTTCATGGCTTCATTATAAACGAAAAATCATATAAAATCATTTTTTTTTGCAGAGTATGTACATTGTAAAGTTAAAAATAAATATTAAAATCCCATCTTAGCAAGCCAAAAGACAAAATATAAACATTATTAATAATAAATATTAAATATATTACTATCTATAATATTTTTTTGTTTTGATTCATAATATATTAAATTTTATAATTTTGAATAATAAAAGTTATAAATAGTAATATATTTATTAATATTATTAATAATGTATAATACATATAAATAAATAATAATAATATACTTGTTTATTATTTATTTATATGTATTATACATTATTAATAATAGATATCTGATATATTACTATCTATAATATATATTTTTTTATTCATAATATATTAAAATTTAATACGTTATGAATAAAAAAATATGTATTATTAATTATATAATAAAGAAACAAAGAGTCAAAGACAAATAAATATGATGCATTGACGAGAATTGAACTTTGAAGCAAAAATTCATTATTTCAATTTTCGAATACAAGAACAATCCCGTAAAAATAATCGCAGGCAGTATGTGAAGGCTCATTCATGGACTGAAAAAATTTAAAAATGCTAAGGCTCGAATATGTCTGAAAAAAAATTAAAAAACCCTAACTAACCTATAGATGTCGCTTGCTGCTAATCGCGATGGCATAGCCTCCAAGTCGCGCAGAAATCGAAGCCAAAAACGCGCTAAAACTGAAGGTAAAAACGCGGGTTTGAAAAAATATGTGAAAACAAGGGTTTAAGTAAGAAAAACGTGAAAAAATCAAGTGAAATGACTATCGTTTTCGAGCGAAAAGTAGCCAGAAAAATGCGTTTTTCATTAATGATGATTACTGACAAAAATCCGACGAATAATCGCCATTTTTTCCCGGAGATTATTTTTGTTGTTCATTTTGGCGAGTAAAGGTAGATTTTACTCGTTTTCTTCAAAATCTGGCAATTAATCTTCTACTCGCCGATTAACTGGTGATTATGTAATCTATGGTCTGAACCACCATTTTTCCCATCTAAGGCCAAAAATCATCTCTGGAAAGAGATTGTGAAGTGAAAATATGAGTGTATCAGCTGCCCACCAAGTCAAAATTGAATGACTCAACATCTGATTTAAGAGAAATTAACATGCCAAGAAAAGAACAGTTGCTGCCATACTGAAAATTCTCATTCAATCTAACTAATCTGCTTAAATTTGAAGCTGGAAACACCTACTCAAATAGTTCCATCACAGCAAAGAACCATTCTTTGCTCAAAATTTATCTCCAATCCATTTGTTGATGAACAAATGGGACCTAAGTCACTAAGTTCGAATTTGAATTCGAGTTCGGCAACATTGAAATTCGGATGAAATTCAACAAGGAAAAAAATTGAAAAGTATAAAATTTGGATTAAATTTGCCTTATGTAATTTTTTTTATTTTCTTTTATAAATTTAAGTAATATATCCATACAATTGTCTAAATAGTTTAACATTGATAAATAGATTTGAATCATTACAAAAAGGTGACACATTTATAAAATATAAACCATAATACACATATAAATTTAATTTTTAAAATTTAATTTTTAATTTTTAATTTTTATACAAAATAAAAAATAAATCATTCAATTGTAAAATTTTATTTTTATAATTAAAATAAAATAATCAATAAATTTTATTTTAAAGGCATTTAAATAAACATATATTTTTTATTTGTAGCTAAACAAAAATAAAATACTTAATTTTATTTTAAAAATAAAACATAAAACAAAATTTTAGAAAATCCAAATTTAAATAAAAACATAAAAATAAAACAAAACATTCGATAGGCCATACTTAATTAAAAACATAAAAATAAAACAAAACCTAGATTTTAATTTTAAAAGTTTCCATAAAGTGGAGCTGTGGATAGAAGGTCGCCGACGGCATGGAGTGGAGTTGGGACAAGAATCTACAATATACGAGTTTACACAGACTTACAGTGAGGCTTCTACACTCAGGCCCGCCCTACGGTGAAGGAGAAGACACGCAATAGGAGAAGGAGAAGACACGCAAATGCAGTAATAACTGGCCTAAAACGGGACAGACTAAATCAAGATGTTTTTTTGAACCTCCTCGTTCCCATTCTAGATTCATGCATTTATTAATGGAAATGAACTCTTTTTTTCGGCTCCTACAATCTAATCTATCGTGTTTTTCTTGACGCAGGTGGACATTATCACATTTCAAAGCTTCGAAATTTTATAAAATTAAAAAAAAAAACAAAGAAAACATGAAAATAAAAACCTAAATATTATGCTTTGTCCTTCAACGCCGCATTCGTACGAATTTCTCCGAACTTCAACAAATATCATACATTTTTTTCGCATTCGCCGAATTTCAAATTTGAAGCCAAAAATTCGGCGAATGCGGTGACAGAGAATGGGACCATCAAGTGGCTGGTAAGGAAGGGAACAACACCATTAATTTTGAAAGTTTGATCCTTATCCCTCCAAGGAACCTTCCTACCATACCCCAAAAGATTTTTCATTCCACATCGAGGATGCCAAACAAGGATACCTGGCCAAGAATGATCCACCACATCCCAGAAGAAATTCACAGCACATACCCGAGTGCCAATCAACTCCAAATGCACACTCAAGAAATTATTGACTTCTTTGGTGAACCACTAAAATCTATCCATGAAAGTTTCAAAAATAAGGGAGCCTAAGACAAATATTGTCTTCAAATCCATCTCCCAAAATAAGCGAGTGTGAGCATTACTCAACCCAAAAGATAAACTGTCAGGCATGTAAACAACATGTTTTGACAACACCTTGGTGTCAAAGATGGGGAAGTCATCATGAATCAACACTTCCCATATGGAGACCGTATCCTCTAAACCTCTTATGCATTCACTTACAAGCAAGCTTGGAGGATTATCAATCATAGTGTGTAACTCGTCCTCACACTCTTTGAAATATTTGGAATCAGCTAGTTGGTCTCCTACCTCCATTACACCCAACTGAGCATTCTCTAACATGTACTTCGTTGATTCAAGCTCCAGAGTAAGCTTATCATCCTTTCTCTCACTTTCTTGAAATGAACCAATCGTCTTCTTTGTGAATTCGTAGGTGTAATTCCAATCTTTAATCCAGCATAGATACTCTAATTTCATAATCTCTAAGGAGGCTTTAATGAATTGCAGATTAAAGAGAGTGACTCCATCCCTAACTCCTTCCTGTCTCTCTTCAATCAAACTATGTGAGCGGTCAAATGTGAATAGGTCATGCACCTCATCCTCAATGGATATCATGAACTGACCATCCCACTCATAAATATGCAAGGATGGTGAACTGCTGATAAGCTGCATATCAAAATCAGAACTTGTTTCTTGTCTTTGCTGCCCTCATAACTCCTCCAAGTCTCTTGTCTTTCACCATCCGCTAGCTGAAAATGCTCAAGGTCATGAAGAGGATCAAATTCTACCAATTCTTCAGGCCTTTGTTTACAATTAGCTTCATGAAGAGATAAATGTGATTTGAGTTTGAGGACCTCTTTAAGTTTTTCATCATCAAGGACCCTGTGGTCTTCTAGCTCTATTTCCCCTTCATTGTCTCTTTGATTATATGTTAAAGTAGCCCCCAATTTGATCAATGAGTCATTATTGATCGCAGCCCTGAAAATTTTAGCAGCAACAAACTCTTCTTTAGTGGCTGCAACCATCTTAAAGGGTTCATTATGGGGCTTTTCCATGCAAGCTTCTTTGTCAAAGACATCTTCTCCTCCAATGGCCATCTCAAAGCTTGCAGTGAAATCTGAATTTTGTTCTTTATTGGGATCAAAGGGAAATTTATCCCAAACAAAATCCTTAACAGCATTAGGTGCCTTCACACCCGGATCCCAAATGCTGAATGGGTGATTATTTTGATCAAAAGGAGAATGCCCTTCGTACTCCTCTTGGAGTGGTGACTCTTTGAATGAGACACCTCCCATCTCACCAAAACTGATATTTTCATAAGTATTTTTCTCCAAGAGCTTAGTTTGATGATCAAACAATTCAAATCCATGACCACCCATGTCATCTTCACTAAAATGAAATAAAGGATCATCATTGCTAGCTGTTTTGAAGACTCTATCCTTCTTGTCTTCAATAAGCCCTTCATATGAAGGTATATTACTGATCTCTTCATTAGTAGTCACAAGCATACCAAGGAGGTCTTCTTGAGAAACCGCCATAGAATCATTGAGAAACAACATTTTATTTTCATCTTCTGCATTAATGACCACCTTATTTATCTGCTTTGTCTTCTTCAAGTGAAGTTTCAATTTTCCCTCACACTGATTGAACAAATCTCTGATCAATATACCAACAGTAGAAGAATTCTTTCCTTCTTGTTCATGAATGTTTAGCAAAAAAGATAGGACGGATTTTGGAATGTCATCCATCTCATTGATAGTTAGCACTAAAATGTTTCTCATTGCTGCAACTACATTCTCCTCTTGTTCACCCCAAGTTGAAATAAAGAGGTAATGGATCAAATAATATATTCGATCTTGCATACCCAAATCTACCAGCAACATACTTGTTTTGAGTTCTGAAAAGATCTTCAATATAGCAGCTCTTTTGGAGTACTAATTGTTGTCAGTTTCATCAAGATCTTGAAAGCTTTCCACGATCATATGAAGAACTCTCTTCATAATTTTATCATCATAGGGCACCAGGGGTGCCAGGATTCTCATCACTTCACTGAGGCATGAAGTAACCAGCAAATTGATTTCTTCGTCTGGATGCCTCAACCAATAAGGATGTTTCAGAGAGGTCACTGTAGGCGTTAATGTTGTTTTAATTAACACTGAAAGTGTCTGCTTCACCTAGCTCAAACAATGTTCCAACATAAGAAGTATTCTCACTTCTTATTCCCTTGTCTGACATTCATTAATGAGCCTTGTTCCTGCAGTGCGAAGTGACCTTGCAAAACTCTTTTCTTCTTCAGAAGCCATGATTAAATCAGATAGCTCACGACTTCTAAACTTTAGAATATGTATCATCTTTAGGAACTTCTGAAAAACTGAAATTGAGTTTTGTTTAAACCTCTGATGTAGTATCGGTTGTCCCTGTCACACAACTGACAATGAAGCATGGAACTCACAAGATGGCAAGAAAACAGGCATTGATACCAATGTAATATTCCCCCTTAATTTTTTCGATTTTAATCAACACAATATCAACACCAAACCATTGATTAGCGTTAGCTTCAAAGATAATCAACTTGGAAGGTAACCTTTCACCAAGAATGTTCATCAAGATCCTAATGTGGGCGAGGTAATAGCATATGGTGTTGGGGATCACTAGCAAATGGAAAGAAAATTACAAAGTTGTTGTTGGCGGCTAGCCAACCATGAATAAAGTAAATACAAAGTAGGCGGATAACCGACCATGAATTCCACTCTACCACTTATTCAGTGGGGGGAAATAAACAAGTGTTGAGAGTAAATTATTTAACTCAACCACTTCTCACTGGGAGTAATTACAAACATATAAAATGCAGCAATAAATTAATGACTGTTAGTATTACTAACCAGCCTTACAATGATATAGTTTTCAGCTGCAAATACAAAGAAATATGCTTCCAAATCCACAATGAGTTAGAGTAATAAACCTCTAACAATTACAATACATGAATGATATAGAATTTGAGCTCAAACTAGCAATACATCAAAATTAGACAAGTCTGATTTGTTGATGTTATAAGCAGCTTAGGTCTGCTTCTTCCAACGCACCCACTTCAAGAAGACTCACAAATTAAATGATTAGCCTAAGCGGCTATTTAATTTATATATGTATTTGAGATTATTATTAATAACCTAATTAGGGCCGACCTATATTGCTATCTTGTAAATTAATTATTCTTGGAGATGGCCGACCTAATCAAGGTGTCACTTTATCTTGTATAAATACAAGGTCTTACCTTGTCATTTATTCATTCAAGTTCATCAAGACAATTCGCACTTTAGCAGCAGACCATCATTTTGTAGCAGCAGGCTGAATCAAGCAAGTTATCAAGTTCGCATTTTTCTGTATAAGGAGTTCGCTCTATCTCAGCAGATCAATATTGAGGAGAGATAGCGATTTATGTAGAAGAGCAGATTGTTGTTCTTTGAAGGCTGAGATCATCACATGTAGCAGCAGATCGGTTACAAGGAGAAACATATTCATTTGTATCTTGTGCATCTAGGAGAGGTGTGACCTCATTATATTCATTGTTGGCCATTGTTGGGCCTGAGTAGTTCTGCTATTATTGTTCATCATATAGACAAACTATTTGCTGGGTTTTTCTCCCTCAAGAGGAGGGTTTTCCCAGGGTATCTTTGTGTGTTCATTGTCTTATGTGTTGCAATTCTATTAAGTGCTTTCATTAATTGATCTGATCTAAGAAACACCAACATGATTAGAAACAACAAGTACAGAAAATCAAACCAGCAAGTAAGAAATTCACCAATATGGACATAGCTTCCTCAATTCAACTTTGATTGACTCCAAACACCAAGCAAATGAAGCCAATAACCAAGGCCTCCAATCTCCAACCAACAAACTGTGCCAAAACAACAACAGAGACTTGGCACAAATCCCAATGCAAATGACAGTGAATGGTACGACCTCCCAGAGAAGTCGACCTCACTTATCAAATCAGATACTCAGTACAAAAATCTGATTCCATGCACAAATGGGCGCCCTCCCCAAAGAAACAGCTTGGGCTAATACCAAGAATGAAATAAAATTCAGAGGCGAAGCAATGAACAGAAATTCGCTTCAACCATTGACATCAGTAGTACAAACAGATTATAAACCAGCAACCTGTCTGTAATTAAAATCAAAATTTGAGCTCTATCCACACTCCTAAATGAAGCATAGTCTTTAGTCACCTTCTAGGAAGCCATAGTTTCAGGCCCAAAGAAAGGTATCAAAAATCTAGAAGGCACACAACCCCCGTAGCAAAATTTGAACTTAGTTCAGCAGCATAACGTTATAATTTTCCCAAAAGATCCTCAACACTTAGCAAAGCATCAATATATAGGCACAATTGGGCAATTGAAGCAACCTATAACTCCAACCAAGAAAGCTTTTCAACTTCTCCAAAAGACATCCTCCTCAAATGCATTTTTAAAATATTTAAAACTCTTTAGCTTCCTCAAGAGAACACCCTTCTCCTCAAAGCTCTTTTAGAATATTAAAATTACTTTAATATCTCCTCTCTAGGCATCCAACCTCAAGAGCAATTTAAAACATTAATAAAAGTATTTATTTCCCTCACTTGGACATCCACTTGAAGGCCCCTTTTTTTAAAACAACTTAAAGTTGATCACCTAGGCACCAGGGTACAAACTCAAAACATAAAATTGATTAAGTGTTGAAGCTCAGTCCAAAGGAGAGATAGAAGCCAAAGCTAAAACCATTGCCCAAAACTGATTCTACGAGACTGTCGTAAATAGCATGATGATCTGAGTTGATGCTGCTGATAATGCCACTGCCAAAAATAAACTTACTAAAAATAGCAAGTGCTAAAAATAGTAAGTTCACTTCAACTCAACAGAAAGCCAAACTGAGCAAAAAACATGACTTACTATAAATAGTAAGGTCTCCATGAAGGTTGCTATGATGGCACTGCCATAAATAAAACTTACCAAAAATAGCAAATTGCTATAAATAGTAAGTGTTTCCAAACACCCTTTGAGCACAAACCGGGCAATCGTCATGACTTACTAAAAATAGTAAGTGCTTGGGAAGGTTGTCTGATGGAGATGCATGTTACATCATTCTGAAGCTCTCTAAAAATCCAAAAAAACCCAAAAACCTTTCCTGCATGCAAGGTACCAGAGAGAAATGCATGTCATCTTCTCAGCATGCATGTTACCTTACCCTGAAGCTCTCCAAAAACCCAAAAAGCTTCACCAGACATGCATCAAAAACTCTCGCATGCAAGCCTTCAAAACCTCCTATAAAATAGGAAACCCTAATTTACATTTCTGATTAGCCTACGGGTTTCTGGAATTAGACTAATTCCCAATGAAGAGTGTAGAGCTAAATTGGGGACATTACAAAAACAAAAAAACATTGTTTTTTGTTTTTTTTTAATCAAGAATTCTAAAAACAAATGCACAAGAAAATAAAGCATAGTACAATATTTCATACCTACATCAACCACCAAGGCAAGTCATATAGCCTCAAGTTACATGCTAGAGGCTTAAAAAACATGTCTTTATTGTAACTTCTCGGATTTTAGTGAATAGACAATCAATCTATCTATGAGCTTTCAACCACTCCATATGCAATGGCGATCCATTTGGTTCCAAATTGCTTTGAAAAACATGGAACCTACAAAATATTCAATCAAACCCTTCAAATAAAATTTTGGTTACTTAACTTCATGGTGTCCAATTTGGATAAAACAAAAATCTGGCCTAACTCACTTGATCCTTTGAATGCAATAGAATAGTCAAATTCTTTCTCAAAGGCCTCCTACGAAGGGTGTTGTGGAATCACTCGAATTTGCAAGACTATACACCTTGGTAACTAAAAACTAAAGCAATGTTCCAAAATTGAATTAAATTGCACCTAAATTGTCATGCTATGATTCCATGTTAGATTTTAAAAGCTTAGAACTATGTAACATAAATCTTCCTAGGAACAATAATAGCAAGATAACAGTAATTTAATGCACAAACAAGACTAGAACAATAGCATTCAAATATTTGTATACAAGGCATGTAAAACAAAAGAAATTGACTACAATATATAAACTTTGAAAATGTACAAGTTAGGTGACAAGTGTCCCAAATGACTAATTCAATATTGTGGAATAGAAGTGTCATGTGAACTCATGTTGATGAGGAAGATGTGACACTTAACTACCATCCATTAAGGAGATGAAAGAGATAGAAATAACAAAGAATCCCATCAATAAAGGGAGCTAATAAGAGCTGACACATTTTCTTATTTCCTAATTTACCCAATGAAATAATTTAATTACACCAAATTCAAATCCCCAAGAGACAAAACAGAGTTACAGATATTAAAAATAGGTAAAATCCCACGTTGGGATGGCATGTGTGTTGTATGAGGCCAAGTGCAAGTATCAGGTGCATTTGACAGAAACGGTACCATCAAGCAATTCAACTAAGCCATTATTTTGTGAGGAGAATTCACCAAATCAAACAAAACAATAAGGGTAAGGGACCAGTGGTGGGCCACCCAAGCTTCGTGGTTCCCAAACTCTTATGTGAAAATTTCAAATCACTCCCAAATTTGTACGAAAGCTTATTTGGCAAGTCTCCCGCTTATAAAAAAAAAATTCAAGGCCACATCTTCAAATATGATGCCACATCAGCATGCTTTTTGTCAAGGTATCCAAAAAGGTCCAAAAAGTAAGTGAGACCAATAGTGTGTCACTAAGGGTACGGTCCCATGGAGGGGGGGCTTTCTAAAAAAATTTAGTGGGTGCTGCTGAGAATTTTTAGGAATATTTTTAAGCTGGTGGTCCCATGAATTCAGTTTTGCAATTCAACTTAAGAGTTCCAAAATTTAAGGAACAAACTGGAATATTTTGATAAAAATCAATAAATAAATAAAAATTCTCTCATCTTTTTGGTTTTTTTAGGAATTTAAAATTTTAAGTGATAGACAAGTGGTAGAAAAAATTCCTACGCTGTAGGGGCAATTTCTAGCCCCACCTCAGTTTCACCCGCTAAAATTTGCAGTCCTAAAAGGTAGGAGCTACTATTTTCCAGGAAAAGATTCCAATTAATCTTGTAGCATAAATTGTTTTTCTTCATGGGACCACTTGATCCATGAAAATAGAAGCCCAAGCCCCCCATGGGAGCATACTGTAAGTCGTGTATTATTGGTATGCTAATGTGGTATCACATGATTGGTCAATTTGCGTACTTTTTGGAAAAAAGTGTTTTGCAATAGGTTATTAAGTGTAAGTTTATTGACTTTTTTATTACCCAAAACTGGGATCCAAACTGTCATATTCTATACCCACAATTGGCTCCTCTCCCTTAATAACTATTCTCCTAAGGAATTGTCGAGTACTAATAATAGTGGCGGTCCTAAGAGCATGACCCAGGTTCAAATCCCCAGTGAAAAGGTAGCTCGTAACTCTATGAGAAAGACATATGGCAACTTGTAGTATGATAGTTACGAGGCACATTTGAGTGCGAAACAAATTTTGAAGTCTGAAGAATATGGTTTATGTAATAGGGTACATTTTCCTGTGGCCCATATTTACAATCTTTAGAATATGACTCCAGCGTATCCCATACCTTGCTTAACAGTGTGGTTGAAGAAAATACCAGACATCGTTAAAAGGTAACTTATAACCTCACCCGAAAGATACAGGAAACAAAGCTCAGGTTAAAAAATAATTAGGGCTATTCAGAAAGAAAAAGGAAAGTACAATTACCTGATTGTTGGCTCTCCTGAAAGCGCAAGGCAGCTGCGTTAGTTGCTTCTTGTAAAGCCAAGTTTTGCAAGCGGGTACTGTCGTCACTGACATTGCATCTCACTGCGAGTTTGTATCTCAACTTAGGTGGGTTCACATGAATGCCACTTTGCCCGGGAAAATTCCATGGACATGTATTGGCGTTAAAGATCACAGCGCCTATAGCCATGATGATCCTACGAAAGTACTTCTATATGGCAACCGTCCACTACTCTTTATTGTGATATCCTTCTGCCTCTCCTTGAAATATTAGAACAGAAAATATATATCCGTTTCTAACACTTCGAAGGGTTCAAAAGAATTTCCTGTCGATACATATAGAAAAAGTATTTTTGAGGAAGGCTTAAAAATGTATTAAAATTTTGCTTACGTGATTTTGAAAAAATCATATTTGAGGTCCTAACAATTTTAAAAGGCCTAAAAGTTAAAAATAGGATGTTTGTTTGTTATTTGAGGTTGTATAAATTTCGTGTATAAAAACATACAAAGTTTTACTTTTTTAGAAAATAAAATATTTCTTTACGTTATAAATTATATTAAATAAATATTATAAAAAAGGTTTGTTTATTATTTTTCCTTTTTAAGCATTGCTTTAGTAAGATTGTTATTAAATGAATTGTTAAATTGTTTTTTACTTCATTCCATAGCATTTTGTAGTTGAATTATTGTTAAATGAATTGTCTCAATTACTTTTTTAGTTCGTTTAATGATGGCAAGGAGTATGTGTTTAATGTTCACATGCTATAATCACATCATTTAAGAGATCACATTTTAAAAGATTGGAGATACTTTGAGCTTCATTTGAATTTGTTACATTGATAACTATAAATTATTTCTGGAGTTAGAGAGTGAATCTCTTTATTCTTTTTCTTCTTGTGTAAGAAGAAACCATAGCCATGTGATGCAAAAGTTTACGACCATGGTGATCATGTCATGGAGGTTGATGAATTAAGAGTTAAATATATGTAACAAAGGGTCAAAAAGGGATGGGAATGCAAGAGGGAAAAACTATGGAATAATTTTGAGATCTATGATATTAGATTAAACACAAGTTATTAGATTTTATGACATTTATTTAAGTAAAAGTCAATCATGAGATAGAATAGAGCAATGTGGTTAAGGTAATTGCCATTTCTATTTTGTTAAAATCGTTGAAAAAGCATAACTTTTTATAACTTGTCAATACAAATAATGATTCAAATAATTTTAACTTTTGATTAAAGTTAACAAAATTTAATAGTAATCAAAGTTCCTTAAACATTCAAAAAGTGATGATAGACATTGAATAAGAGCAATGTGAATGGTTGATAAGGAAGTAAATGGAATAAACTTATCTAGAATAAATAGAGAAACTTATTAGACATGTATGTAAAATATGGAAGCATTCGTAAAGCACAAACAGTGTTTAGCAATAACAAATACAGATGCTTATTTTGAAGTGGTAACAATTGGTCATTAAGGAGATTTGTCTAGTCTACAACATATAGAATAGATTTGAAATGATTTTTATACCTATTGATTGTTCATGTTCCTCTCATGGGTAGTTGACTTGTATATGTAGCTTACATTCTTATGCCTTGTTACAAGATATTGACGGTTGGAATTTTCTAAAACATGAACTTATATTTTCTCAATCTATTATATGAGACCACTCCCATGTGTACCTATTATGTGTGTACATATTACCAATGTTTTGACATTGAAACCTACATAGTCAATTAAATTTGACTTTCATTTGAGAATTGTACCATTTCTTATTGTTAGAATTGGCTATGGCTGCCAAGATCTTGAGACCAAATGGAAAACACAAAAGAGAAAGATGAATATGAAAAGAATAAACTATATTCTCATCAATATGATTCAATGATATGAGATGATTGTTACAATGAGAGACCCCTTGGCTATATAGCCAAGGTGAGTACATAGGAGCGCATAAGATTATGACAAGTGTCGTAATCTTATGACATGAGACAACTGTGAAAAGCTATCACTCCACCTAAAGTGGAAAAGTGATAATGTGATAATCACCACAAATGGTGGATCACCCACAAAAGGTGGAGAGTAAATCACATGATATGTCCACGAAAGGTGGAAGTGATAAAGTAATAAAATGATAAGTCCACCAAAGGTGGAAAAGCTCCAACTACCTCCTATGTGGTCCCTAAGTAAACTTAACTAAGATGTAATTATGACCTAAGACAAGGTACAACACATTTAATTACACCAACACCCCCCCTTAAGTGCAACTTAGGGAGAATGTACATAAAAGCAAACAATGCAAGATGGGTCCCGGCAACTAGGCCATGTTAGGTACCCATGTACAAATGCAATGCAATCTCTCATAAACGGAGAAAAGGAGAAAACCCAATGGGACAAAACTCCTCCCCAAAAGAGAGATGAAATACAATAAAGAAATTCTCTCAATGAAGAATGAGAAGGTAAAAACCCCATGTGAGGAAAAAGACCCCCCCATAAGAGAGAAGTAGAAGAGAGACAAGGCAACCCCCCCTCAATGTTGAGTCTCCTACAATGATGGTAGAAGCTCGACATTGAATGTTGAAGATGATCCAATCTTGCTGAACAACGTTCCTCCCCTTATGAAGAAACAAAACCATGGATGTATGCAGGATGTCTAGAAGATGGATGATGGATGATGTCTCTGAAGCATGCTCAAGTGTCTCCATGTCGATGTTGAAAGTTGACACACTCCAAACAAGTGTTCTAGGCCACACTGCTGAAAAGGACAATCCAACATCTAGTAGAGATGAATGTAGAACATAATCCAAAGACAAGGATATCCCCTCTGAAGACAAAGAAGCCTCCTCCAAATGTTCTCCAAAAGTATCCACACTCACGCCAAAATGCAAAGAATGATCATGTAGAGAATGAACAAGAGGGTCAGAGTGTTCCCTCACAACAACTGAAGAAGGAGCATCTTCATCAAAGAGAAGATGAATGTCATCAATGGTGTCCCCCAAATCTGCAAGATGAGACTCCACAAACAAGTCTGAAATACCTGTAAAGAAGCCATCCAAAGTAGCAGCTGGAAGACAATGAGGTATGTCCTGCTACATTAAATCACTGGATATCAAAACTGTGGAATCACAAGCATCATCAACTGCAACAGTAGGTGGAGGAGATAGAATGCATGGCTCAAGTACTGGATCTGAAGTGAACTCCCAAGTTCAAGAAGCCAAATGTCTCCTCTGAATCATGGTTCATATGATCAACAATCAAAGGAATAATGTCATCATCAAAAGCAAAATCTGCAAAGGTGTACAACCGAGATGAATGATCAACCACCCCAGTAGAAATAATCTCTCTACTCTCCAAGTCTCGAATGATAATTGAATCAGGTGTGAACTCCACAGTTCTCCCATCTCCACCATGTGTAATCTGATATATGGAAAGAAAATTGTTTATCAAATGAGGAACACACAAGACATCCTAAAAAGTGTTGTCCCCAAAACTAATAGATCCCTTCCCAATTACACTCATGTATGTATTGTTTCCCATCAAGATCTTAGGGTTTTTGGCCCTTCTGGATGTGATGGCAGGGTCGGATTTGACCCAAAATGCTCCAAAAATGCAACTACCTTCTGGATCTAGCAACTATCCTTAGCTTCAAACCCTCATATATTTGGCCTCGTATGTTCGATTTAGACAAAACAAAAGGCAAAAGCGACTTTCTCAAACCTTCTGGATGCAATGGTGAGCTCAGATTTGCACCAGCAAGCTCTGATATAAACCTACAATAAAAAGCCAAAAATGAAACCTTCTCAAATCTGGTATCTCTCTTCAGAAAAAGACTCTCCAATGGCATCCAACCCGCTCTGATACCATGTTAGAATTGGCTATGGCTGCTAAGATCTTGAGACCAAATGGAAAGCACAAAAGAGAGAGATGAATATGACAAGAATAAATTGTATTCTCATCAATATGATTCAATGATATGAGATGATTGTTACAATGAGAGACCCCTTGGTTATATAGCCAAGGTGAGTACATAGGAGCTCATAAGATTATGACAAGTGTCATAATCTTATGACATGAGACAACTGTGAAAAGCTATCACTCCACCTAAAGTGGAAAAGTGATAATGTGATAATCACCACAAAAGGTGGAGAGGAAATCACATGATATGTCCACGAAAGGTGGAAGTGATAAAGTAATAACATGATAAGTCCACCAAAGGTGGAAAAGCTCCAACTACCTCCTATGTGGTCCCTAAGTAAACTTAACTAATGTGTAATTATGACCTAGGACAAGGTACAACACATTTAATTACACCAACACTTATATAACCTTTGAGTGCAAGCAATTGTCAAACTAGTTATTTGTTAATGTTATAATGCTAATACAAGTTCCATTAAGCAAAAATATAGTCATGTATGTGTATGTTATGTTTATAATTTTAACAAATACTTCTCAATACCTTGTTAATCTTTTCACTAAAGGCAATATACACAAAGCTTGTTATAATGGTGAAATTTGCATACCCATGATAATTCCCATCTAGTTTTGTGCCCATTTTTTAGAGAATGACAATATATTTATATATCAACAAATGGTGTAATCTTGTGCAAGTTATGATCATTCCCCTAGCCTTCACTATCTTCATATACATGCTCCCATGCATTTATTTGCACTTTATTCATTTATGTAAATCTCCATATATAAAGCACATTTATTGCACCTACAATTATGAGACAATCATTCCTTATATAGATTCCATTGTTCTATCATCCAAGGTCATTTTCATAATCATGGGTTTGATTGTGTGTCCATGGATCTAACCCCTAATTTTAAAAAATTTGAATTCATTCTTTTTACTCCCACCCATTCTACTAGTCATTATGATCAAATGCATGTTTGTGTGATTTAATGATATGTGCTTGCAATTAAAGGCATGCATATGGATTGATTTAGACAATGTCTTATATTCTCACATATTTAAATATCCTCTCTCATCCTACAAGAATTTAAGGAGAAATCAATAATAGAACACTTCAATTCAATGCATTAAAAGGAATCATGATCTACATACTCATTCTAGGACATTGCTTGTTATTTGTTGATCATTTGTATGGGTTTTGGGGGGTTGACCTACAAAAATTATTCCCTAGAAAATAATAACACTGTCACTAAATGTATTTATAAACACCTCTAATCTTCAAAGCTTAACAAAAGGTAGAGAAAATTAGGGTAAATTCAACAAAGTATAGAGCAAGAGCACAAAGTCGAGGAGATCAAATACATGTAGCAAAAGGATACATCTATGGATGTAGAAATACCTAAAGTCACTTATTCAACCTAGGATAGAATGCAAATTCAATTTAGAATATAAGGCATTGTGCAAACAAAGAGATACCATTTCTAAAACTGAGAAGTCAAAATTCATAATCTTCATTAGAATCATTCATCTATAGTCATCAAGATAAGTACTCTTATTTGATGTATTTAACTTCTTAGAATAATTTAATTTAATATCACATGTGTCCACAAACACATTAATTGGTCTTGGTTGATTTATGTTGAATTCTAAGAATTTCATTTGATAAGCCTAGACCAAGTTTAAAGAAAGTTTATTTTCCTTCACATTTTTGGTGAACTTAATTGATCTTATGCAACCTTATTTTCCTTCTAGGTATCTCCTTCATGTTATGGTTTTTAAATCTATAATTTTTTAAATTTTATCTCATTTCCAAAGTTGATTCTCATTTTAGTATTGTGTTTCATTGTATTTACATAGTTATATATTTTTTCTATTAGGGTTTTTTACCTTTAATTTTATCTTTTTCAACTATCCTACCCACCCTTGGCTATCACATCAAGGATTCAATTTTCTAATCAATATACCTCTATTCTTTTATTAATCTAAAATTACATTTTTTAGATTATTCTCTTATCTTTTATTTATGCCATGATATACTCAAGATCCTAATCTTCTTTTGAGGAGTGCTCATCTAAACCCTAACATGGCTACCTATTCTAATGATATTGATATTTATTGTACTGCTCATATTGATAACAATAACGATTGTGACCATGGGTGATGACCCCACAGTGCAACGGTTGTTGCACGATAGTGGTAAACACTACTTCAGGAGTTTGAGTCCCACAGAGTGTGAGAGGTGGAATGATTGCTAGAAGATGGTGGAGATTGAATCAAAAACGATTGTGATGGTGTTGTGCAGCGTACGAGTGGAGGACATTAGCAGAGTATGGAGGTCAGACATGGAAGGATCTGTGATGGAGGAAGGAGCACACAAATTTTGTGGCAAGGATAGGCAACAGGAGTTTTGGCGACGAGAGCAACAGAGCATTAGTTGGGATGGTGGAGGTGGCAGATGGTGTTGATAGTTTGGAGAGAAGGTAGGGGAGAAGTACAGTAGAAGGAGGATGAGATGCAAGGGTGAAGGAAGATCTAGAGGAGAAGAGATAGAGGAGAGAAAGAGAAGAGGAGACGATGGTAGGAGGTGGAGAAGTAGGGAGGAGAGGAGGAGGAGAGAAAGAGAGAAGTAGGAGAAAGAGGAGAAGAGAGAAGGAGGAGGAGGAGGAGAGGAGAGAAGTAGGAGGAAGAGGAGAGAAGGAGGAGGAGGCAAGGAGGAGAAGAGGAGAGGAGGAGGAGAAGAGAGTAGGAGGAGAGGAAGAAGGGAGATAGGAGAGGATGAATGACAAGGATGAGGTCCCCTAAATGTGGCCTCACTGGTTCATATCTCTAATCAAAAGAGTTTACCTACCAAAAAAAAGGATTGTGACCATGATGTTCATTTAAACAAACCAAATCTTTACAAATGAACTTACCAATTTACTTACTGCAAAAAAAACTACACAACTAGTTAACCTGTTTCATAATATGTTCATAAATAAATGATTTACATAATAATAGGAAAGTATGATATTTAATGAAAATGCTAGTTATTTAACCAAAATAAATCATACAATACAATCCTAATGTCTAATGTTGAATCTCCCAACATCTGGGAATGTGTTCCTGGATGCCCATATAAGTAATTTTCGGATATTATTATTTAATTATTCTTTTTGTAACTTGTAATTATTAGTTTTAATGACATTGAAGAGGGAGGTGGGGAATTATGGTAGTGGTTATAATTGACTTGACTTCATTTACACCACTCTCTAAGTCTTAGACTCTAGGTGAAGGAGTGGAGAATCTTTGCATGTCAAGTAGGTTCGAGAAGGATAATTTAAAGTATAATGGAATGCTACTTTTGTGGATTTGTGCCCACTCTTCACTTGGCTCAAATATGCTTGAGGATTTATGTTTTATATTCATGCATGCATTGATTAGTCACATGGGAGTGTTAGGTTGTTTCCATGGTATGGTTTTGGGTGGTCATGGTTTTAGGAATCTACTCGTGGTTTCGTCTCAACTCTTCTCAATAGATTATATGTATTGGATAGAGATTTTATGAGTTATTCTAGGTACATAGGTGTCACCAAAATGTTGTTAGGTTGAAGGAAGAAGTTTATTTTATATAGATTCTTGTATTGAAGATTAATACATCTACTTGTGCTCTCTTTGAAATGGTGGAATTATTTCACAAGGGTTTATCCATATACATCCAATATTATGTATTGTGTTTTTTGTGTTGTAGTGGGAGCATTTTACTTTGTGTATTTATAGATTTATGTGTGTATTAGAATCATGACAAGTACATCTCAATCAAAGATTGAGAAATTTAATGTTACCAATTATGAAATTTGAAAACTTAAAATAGAGGATCTCCTTAAAGAGAGAGATCAATGGAGAGTAATTATAAACAAGGATAAACCAAAAAGTATGTTTGATGATGATTGGAAGAAACTATATAAAAAGACATGAAGCACCATTTGGCTATGTCTTGAAAATTATTTACTATTAAATGTCTTTGAGTATTCTACCACATATCTCATATAGAGAAGCATTGATGATATCTACCAAACAAAGAGTCTACTAAATAAAATTATACTCATTAAAACAAAATAAGGGGACTATATAGCAAAGCATTTGAATGCATTTAATTTAATCCTAAGTTATTTAGGATCCATTTGTGTTAATTTTGATGACGAAAATAAGTGTATTATACTACTTTTCTATTTTTCATAAATTGTTAGAAATCCTAATTGTTGTTATGGGTGGTTCGATAATAGATCCTAGAATGGATGCTCTTGTTGCTACATTTATTATAAAGGAAATTAGGGTAAAATATATGGATGAGGGCTAAAAATATGTATTACATGTTCAATGAAGGCCCAAGGATAAAGGAAGGTCTAAAGGGGATCAAAAGAAGCCTATAGAGAGGTCTAAGTCACAATTTTATTCTAAGACCCTAAGAAAGAAAAAAGTAAAGTGTTGGAACTATGGAAAATAGGGGAATGTTAAGGATTATATAAATAAGAAGAAGAATTATGACTCCATCAAAAATCCTTTGATGATGGTGAATTCTAAGCTTTATTTATTTCTCATAATATTATTTCTAAACAATCTTGGTCGATTGATTCATATTTGTATCAGGACTCTTCACAAGAAGTGGTTCTCTTCCTACCATCATTATGATGGAGGAGAAGTGTATCTAGTTGATAATAGTATGCATTAAATTTCTAGTTGTGAGAACGTGTAGACATGTTCCAATGATGGGAGGTTAAAAATCTTATTAGTGTTCTACATATTTTAAGACTTGCAACAAATTTGATTTATATATCCAATTTGAATGAATTTGTATTGCATGTGATATTTGATAAGTCTACTTGTAGGTTGGTGAGAGGAAATTTGGTTGCTAAAGGATTTTTAAGAAAATTACCTACAAATACCTTAGCAATTAAATTAAAAACCAAATGTAATTATTAAGCATGTAGGTATTTCCATATTAACCCTTTGAGGAGAATATCCCAATAATCAAATCTATAAAAACTTTAGCAACATTATAGCATGTAACCTACACTTAGAAAAGGAATCTAATGAGAGAAATAGAAATAAACACAAGAGTATAATGACATAGATATAGTGTGGGAAAACCCTTTCAAAAAATCCTAGCCTCCAAAGCACCAAACCAATGTATTATTCAACAATAAATAGGCCCAATACAATATCAACCTCTTACCTTGACAAGTAGATCAACATCCTCTTCCTCCAGAGGAAAATTGGTAACATAACCTTACCAAAATACCTTCAATCCATCCTCTATCCCATGCCTCTAATATATAGGCTTAATGAAGCCTAAAAAACCACCAAAAAATTACTATAAGCACATTATATGAATTGGTAATGTAAATGTCAAATTGTTATAAATTTCTTGCAAATTATTATAAAAAAATTACATTCTTATTTTGTCTAAAATGGTGCATCATGATTGTCATATAAGAGAAAGTGAGAATTCCAATTAATGCACCCACCCCTTGGATGGACAATGAGAAGCAAAGGATGATTGATCGAGAAAGATTATCAAATTCTAATAAGTGATTATTTACTTATGTGATTTATTTGTTGTGTTTTGTATACAGGCCTAGATATATTATTTATTTATATTAATAGGTGGAGTTGCAATCTACTCTTGAGCGTAAGAGATTTGATTAAAAAATGCTAGTTGTAAATTATGAATTGGTTCTTTGTCTTCTTGGAAAGCCGAGAGAGGTCAATTGTTCAATGAGACTCCATAGTATTTATGTATAGATATTTTGTTGTATGCCTCTATGACATATAGACATATATTTATAATTTGTTGATGTATATTATCATTTTCCTATATGTATTTCTATGCATATATTTATATTTTATTGATAGATATCATTTTCTACCTATATGGATTTGTTTAAATATTCATCATATAATTATATGGCATTATAGACCTTATAACACTATATGGAATTTTCATGACATTATGTATGCCTTCATGGTTTTATATGTGTGTTTATGTGTTGTATGCATTCATGGATTAAATAGTTTTTTTAATAAAGAGGGTAAAAATTTATTGCATCCAAAAAATTAACACTAAAATGCAATCAGGGTCCAAAATAGGCACCTAGAGAGAAAGTCGAGAAGCCTAAAACAACAGACAACCCAAAAGGAACTAAACCCACCACAGAACCAACCCAAAAAAAACATCAACCACCCATATCCTCCAATATAAGCCTCTCAAGATCCTAGGAATAATCTTGAGATAACTTATTACAGCTCATACACAAGCGGTCGCAACAAGTGAAATGCAAATTCCTTCTCAAGGTGTTCAAGATGAAAATTCAGTTTTTTATCCTCATAGAGGTGGCAATAAGTTTGGTTCATTCTAGAATATGGCATTCAGGGAAGGGATTGTAGATAGGTTTCAAAATTTGTTATATTTTACTTCATGCAATGTTTCAATCAGTCTTTTGTAAATGATCGAATATGTTCAGGGTTTATATGGGGAGGTTATATGGGGAAGTAACAGTGAATATGGGTGATGTCTAGTACTGCAATGCTTTCATAGAGGTGTCCATTTTTGGTACTGTTTGATGTATTTGGGATATGGGTGATAGATAAACACTCTTATGTATATTTTTTAAAACACTTTTCACTGCCAAGTTTGACATTTTTGTAATCAACTATTTAAAGTAATATAATATATAGGCATAATGCCTTTCACCTAAAAAAAAACTTATCCCAGCCCTCAACCTTCCAACCACCAATTTTCTAGAAGCCCATTTGGGCAAACAATAAAAACCTGTTCCACTCCCGAGGAATGTAAGAGAAAGAAACTAACTCAAGAATAGAACTCAGTTACAAAATATGCCTAAAATAGAGGAAAGTTTCCAATTAACCCCATCCAACTTCTAATCAAACAAAAAATTGACCAAAATTTGAGAGTCAGATTCACAAATGATCTTGCGCCATCCAAGAGCGCAAGCTCTCTCAATAGTAACCAGAATTGGAAAACCTTCCATGAAATTATTGGTTTGTTGCCCCTTATAAATAGAGAAGAAGAAAATGACCTTGGCATAACTATCTCTGCCAATGCCACCAAGCCCAGCCAGCCCAGGATTACCCCTTGAAGAGCCATCACTATTGATCTTAAGAACATCTACCGAAGGAGGGGACAAACCCCCATCTCCCTAAACCTTCTTTTTGGCATGATGACCTCTCCAAACACAAAAGGAATCAAAACTTGGACCATGCAAACCCAAGTTATTCACAATCTCTTCATCACCTCTTTCTAAAGGAAAGGAAACTTCACACTTGGTTTTCATGGTCTCTTGAATCATACCAACAACTTTTCCAAAATTGTTGAATCATCAGCTTACTTCCATGAAAGATTCTATGATTTTGCTCAATCCAAATATTCCAGAGGATAAAGGTGGGGCTAATGTTCCAAAAAAATTGAAGAAAAGAAACCTTTGATAAGTAGGAGGTATTTTCCATAATGTGTCAAATTGCGATATTGCTATCAGGATTCAACCATGTAGTTTTATGAGTCAAACTCAAGCCTTTGTTGAGGGCCTCCCCAAACTGCTCCAGAATTCAATCAAGAGGAATCAACATAGGGATGTATCCAAATACCCCACCAAAGGTGCCAAATGAGCTTAGAAAAACAACATAGAAAGAACAAATAAAATGAATCCTCCTCACTGTAGCCATAGAGAGCACAAACAAAAGGACCCTAAAAGCCCCACTTACAAAGATTATCCCAATTCAAGCATCTATTCCAAGCCAAATTCCACAAGAAGCAATTACACTTAGGCCAAGAAAACTTATTCCATTTTTTTTTCCACCAAGAAACCTCTAACCCCCCATACTTCCAAAAAATCAACTCCTAATAACCACTAGCCACTATGTAGACCCCTTTAGGGTCAAGAATCCAAGAAAAAACATCCTTCTCCCTGATGGAGCTACACTTCCTACTAGAAAGAATACTACTTATCACAACACGATCCTCTTCTAAACCCTCAATAGGCCACTCACTAGGGTCCTTCCATTTGGACACTTCCACCTGCCCACAAAAATGAGTAGATTTAAAGTTCGCAACCCAAGACCAACTAGCCTCCAAGAAGCAATGAAACAAATCCTGCATATTAGGATACCTGGACATAATAGGAGAAAAACCATCCTAAGATCCACACCAAAAGAGAGCATCAGAGCCTCTATTTTAAATCTAGAACAAACCATCCTTGATCAACTTATCTCCTTTTTCTAGTGTTTCCCAAATCACCCCCTTTACATATTTGTTAGAGATAATTGTAGCCTAGAGATGGTCATGTTTATAACACCATATCTAATAGGTCTTGGCAAATAATGCCAAACCAGTAAGACTGGCCTACCGCAAACCAAGACCTCCAAGTTGTTTTGGTCTACAAACGGTCTCCCACTTCACAAAAATCCACTTCAAGGAAGTCAATCTACCAACCCAAATAAATTACCTAGCAAGAGAGTCCAAATCCTTAATAAAACTTGAAGGATCCACCTAAAGCATACACCTGTAGTTGGGAAGAGCCTACACCACAGATTTATGAAGCAACACCCAACCCACAAAGGATAACCACCTGTGGATCCAATGGTTCACTTTCACATAAAACTTGTCTAAAATACCCTACCAAGAGCCCCTGGGTAGGGTGTCAATGGAGAGTGGAATACCAAGATAGTTCAAGGCAAACGACCAATCTAAAATCTAAGAATACAAGCAATCCACTATTGAATAAGAATTAGAGTGTTAAAGAAGAAGATATAAGATTTACCCTCATTGATCTGTTGATCAAAGGCTATGAGATAGGTGTACAAAACCTTGCAGATATTATTAGCCTCTCTGATATTGGCCACACCCATTAGAGCAGTATCATCAACAAATTACAAATGTGATCAAGGAGGTAAACCATTACCCCAATTCCACCATTAGATCAAAACATGATTAACATGACTCTTGATCACTCTCCCCAGACCCTCGACCAAGAGAATAAATAAGTATGGAGATAGAGGGTCCCTTTGATGTAGACCTCTAGAAGCCTCGAACAGGGTGGAAGACTCCCCATTAACCAACACAAAGAAAGAAGTGGTAGTGATTCAACTCATTACCCAAGTAACCCACTCCTCAACAAAACCAAAAGCATGAAGAAATTTCTGAAGGAAGGACCATTTGACCTTGTCATAGGCCTTAGCCATGTCCAATTTGATAAACATAGCTTTCTCTTTTGATGCCACCATAGGTTGGATAGTTTCAACTGTAATGACTACTCCATCCAAGATTTGCATGTCAGTCATTAAGCCTCTTGTTCCTCAAAGACAAGCCTGTTGATCCACCACTTGAATCTTTTCACAATCAACTTGGAAATAATCTTATATACCACATTATAGAGGGCTATAGGCCAGAAAAAACTTAGCTTATGAACCCCATAACATTTGGGGATTGGGGCCAAAAAAGTAGAGTTTAAAGCCTTCAACATTTGTTTGTTCCTCTAAGACTCATGTGCCACTTCCAATAAATCTAAGTTTATGATTTCCTAGAATTCCTGAAAGAATTCAATCGAAAACCCAGCAGACCCAAGTGCCTTCCCTTCGTCTAAAAAATAGTGGCTTCCAATTCTTCCAGAGAAATCAAGCTCATGAGATACTCATTCATTTCCATAGACACCAAAGAGGGAATATAAAAAATGATATGATTTTCTTCCTCCCTCACATTAGGGGAATCCTCCTTGAACAAAGAGGCAAAATATTGAGAAGCCTCACTAGAAATATCCCCATGAGAGGTCAGATGATCACCCCTAGAATTCACAAGAAGAGGAATTAAATTACCATGTCTCCTGGCCTTCACAGAGTTGAAGAAAAAAGTAGTGTTTCTATCTCCTTCCTACAACCACTCAATCCTCACCTTTTGTTTCTAATAAATCTCCTCTCATTGCTCACACTCCTATAGAGCCTTCAAATCCCTTGAATCCTCCTTGAGAGATTATTTAGAAAGGCCCTGATCCCTAATCCCTTAAGTAATATCATCCAAAATAGCCTAAGCAACAACCTTATCTTGAAATATGTTGCCAAATCACTATCTATTCCACCTTTTGAGTTGATATTTCACAAACTACAGTTGCTTGACAAAAGAATACATCACTTTTCCAAAAGCAGGTATACCTCGATGCCACCACTCAACAATATGCTCCTGCAGAGAAGGATCCCGCAGCCACATAAGTTGAAACTTGAAAGAGGGATTGTGAGCAACATGAGCCAAAGAAGCTGAAATTTTAATTTCCCAATGGTCAGATCTCTTCTAGTTCAAAATCTCCAAGCTGGTAGTCAATGATACTCCAATCCAAAAACAAGAAATGAATAACCTATAAGGCCTCTTTGCAATATAGTTCTTACCACACCTCCTATTATTCTAGGTAAAAAGACCATTACCAAGTTTTTATATCCACCAAATTTAAGGAATAAATGTTATCTCTAAGAAGAAAAGAAGACAACTCTAACTTCAACATTCCTCCCCGCTTTTCCTCCAACTCAGTAATAGCATTAAAATCTCTTGAAATAATCCAAAGATACAAAGGAGCATAGCTTTGATTATGTCAAATATGAGACCAAAGATGTTGCTTACCAGGAAAGTTAGTAGGGGCATAAATATTAGATAAAAGAATAGTCTCCCTAGACTCTAGACTTTAAGAAACCACAAAGATAGAAGACTTTCTAGAGATCCACCAAAGAGAGCATACCTTTAGAGGATCCCATTAGAAAGAAACACCCCCAGCATTGCCTTGCACACCAATACAATGACATTGACCTCGCCACCAATTTTTTGGCACCAAGCTATACATACTCTCCATAGAAATTTTAATTTCCTGAATAAATAACATATCAGGTAAATGACTTCACACCAAATCATGAACAAATTGTTGTCTAGGGTTTCTATTCAAGCCCCTCATATTCCATGAGAGAATAATCATCTTTGAGAAGTGGAAAAGTGGGTGTCAATAGTTTTGACAGACACTGACTCAACCAATGTTTTACCCTTTAGCTTAACTTTCTGCAAATCCTTCTTTCTCCCAGCCTTAAGAGGTTTCTCATTATCCCTTTTCTTTAATTTTTTTTAAGGAGCCCTAAGGGAAGAGAGGCCTTATCTCCTTTTTTTGAATAAGAATCTAACCTCACTTGAGGGGAAGTTTTCTCAACCTCAAGCCTTTCCACAACACCAGGCACCACAAAACCATTTGGAACTGCAATGCTTAGATTCGTATCCATTTCAATGAGTGACATACCCCCTCATGCGATTTCTAAAAATAAATGAACTCGGTACCCTCTTGAACCTCCTCCAATACACTCGGTTCTAGATCCATCATACCAAGGTTCACCTTCTATTGGTTGAGATCATCCAGTGCTTTAAATCAATTGAAAGTTTCCTCTTGTTGATGTTCCTTATATTTTCTTTTTTGACCCCGATTCCTATTACGGGGCTTGATAGGAATAAATCCTTCTTTATTTGCCACATCACCTAGAATAGGAGCCTTGCCCTTATCCTCCTTAGAAGGGTTATGTAGTGGATGGTTTGGATGGGGGCTCCGAAGAACGAATCTTAAGATATCTCTTTTGCAAATGTCCATACTCATGACACAATCTACAACAGAAGGGGAGAGCCTCATAATCCAGCTGTTGCACCCATGAAGGAGAACCCACACAAATTTCCAAAGAATCTAGAAGAGGGTTACTTAGATATATTTCAACACAAATACATACAAAAATAATACCTTATTTTCCTACATTTGTTGAGAAGGACCCACCAGTTTTCCAAGCAACAGAGCAACCATATGTAGTATGTCATTCCACCAAAATTCAAACGAGAACCTAGGGAGGTGCTCCCAGAAAGGAACATGATTCGTAAGCTCCTCTAAAGGGTTGAAACCAGTATGTCATGGCTTAATGAATAAGCCAATCTGATTATGAAAATAAGGACCTCCCTTAAAAACTTTGCTGCAATTAACCATTCAATTGAAAAAAATCATTAAAAAGTTGTTGGCCATCAACATCACCTCCATTTCACCCTTGAGGTTCCATGTCATAGCCCAAGACTCCAAAAAAGGGAGAGAGACTCTCATCCCCATACACTTGCATAACAAAGCATGCTTTGAATAATACTTAATGTCATCCGCAATAGACTCGAATTGAATCACTAAGATAGGCCTGTTTTGGCTCCTCTCCAAGCATCCATTAGTTTTCTAGATACAAGGGCCTCTAGATGGAGCCATCCCCTCCACCCTGAAGCCTTAAAAAAAAGTTACTCTCAATAGCCCACTTTGATGATAATAGGCAGTTCACACACAAAGAATCACGAAAATCCATATTGTGATTAAAGTTTACTTCTCCTAAATCCATATATGGCATAAACAGAAGCAAGAAAACCTCCTTATATCTCCCTAGAAGCAAGAAAACACAAAGAAAAATGAAGAAAACCGCAAGAAAAAACTCCCCTAGATACTAAAAAAGCCCACCCCACACTTGAAATCACCGCAACACCCTAATCTCTACACCTCCTGCACATGCAAAGATGACCCAAGACATGCAGACGCAACCCATTACAAGCTACAGGACTACATCAAAAACCCTCCCACACACGGCCTTCTCTCCATCATTTTTTTCTAGAGTAACACTCAAATCATATGGATTAAATGGTTTGAATAGTAAGGATTAATATTATTCATTACCAATATTGAGTGTAAATGTTTTGGATGGTTTAATGTTCACTTCAAACTTAATATTATTTTCATTGTTGATAGTGATCATAATATGATTCTTTGCTAGAACCTATACATTTAATACCTTATCTACACACATTCATCAAGGAAAAAAGACCTTTTGCGTCTTTTTAATTTTTAATTTTATCAAATTCATTATTTTCCTATCCTTAGAAGTAGTGTTACCATCAAGTCTTAGAATTTCATTTCCTTAGTTCAAAAATTTGTTGTAGTGATCATATTTTCAACTAAGGCCTAAGAGAAAGGAATTAACTAAAAAAATCATTAAAAATATTATTAAAGTGAAAGCATGTAAATAATTAATTTAGTCTTCACACCATCATTGGGATTTACTACTATATCAATAACATTGCTAATGTTAGATCTAACTAGCTAGAAGCATTGTCTTATTTTCTTTTCTTGTTTTGTATAGTAAAGAATGTATGCAGACTATGGAAGATTATATTTTTTTATTTATTTGACCATATATAGGCTTTGAAACTATTAAGTGCTTCCCATTGTGATTCATTTAGCTTTAAATTCACAAAAAACTATGTGCCATGACATGCAAATTGTAAGAACACTATTGAGACCCTAACATTGAAGTAAGTAAATAGTTTTTGTAACATTATGCTTGTTGCTAGTGAGAAAATTGTTAGGATTCAAGAGAATCAAGAGAATTTTTTTAGTGATCCAATGGCTAGCTATACATTTGGGTGGAACATTCATAACTACTATGGATTACAAGAATATTCCCATCAAAGTTTGATCAAATTTTTCTCTTTGGAATCTTAAGAGATATCATCAACCTAATGTATCTTGAAAGTATCATGAGTCCTAGGAAATATAGTTATTCCTATAATACATGCCATCCCACCTATACATGTTGGTGCTATCAATTCAATGTCATAAGGCATTGATTACAAGATAACACACTTGAGATTATAATGTTAAAGAAAACTAAAACTTTTTCAAATGTTGTATTTTCTATCATTGCAAGAAAAATATTAGGAGTTAGGAAATTAAGAGAATTTTTTAGATTGACCTAATGCCCATCTATAATTTAAATAAAGTATTCATATGTGACATAAATTGCAATAATATTCTAGTCAAAATTTGATGATTTTTTTTCTCTTAGGTCTCTTAAGAGAAATTATTGGACCAATGTATCCTAGAATGATCAAGATGTATGGTTATAAGAATGATTCCTCTAGCAACAGTAACTAGCCCACTTGGATGTGTTGGAACTATTAATTAAGTTCCATGAGGTGTGGATTTCCAAATAACACCCTTGAGACCCTAACATTGAAGCAAATTGATGATTTTTACAATATTACGCTATCACCATTAGAAGAAAACTATCAAGATTTGTAAGAAATAGAGAGAGGATTTTGCAGCTTAATCTAATTCCTATCTATATATTGAAACAAAATATTTTTAGGTGCTACAATTTGAAACAAAGATCACATCAAAGTTAAGGACTTCTTTGGTTTTAGGGGTCTTAATATTTTTTTCATGCTAACATATCCTAGAATTATTTAGATGAATGAGAAGTAAACGATTCCTCTAATAGCATTAACTAGCCTATGTTGTAACTATGTGTTTAGTGTTATCAAATGTAAAACATAAAATATCACTCTTAGCACCCTTACATTGAAGAAAGGTGCCACTTTTATAATTGTGTTCATCACCACTCTAAGAAAACCATTCAAAATTTGGGGAAACTAAGAGAGGATTTTGTATATTGAATAAATTTCTATTTTCAAGTTTAGATGGAACATGTATAGGTTTTATAGTCTAACACAATTGTTGCACCGAAGTTTAACACTTTTGGATCACACGACTCTTAGGAAATATTACTAAATTGATGTATCCCAAAAGGATCATGATACATGGGTATAAAAATTAAGCCTCTAGGAGCATGAACCGATCTAATCAAGTTTTATGGTATTATTTTTTAGTTCCATGAGGTGCAAAATGAAAAATATTACTCTTAGTACCCTAACTTTGAACAAAACTAATGCTTTTTAGAATATTACATTTGTTATCAATATAAGAAAAAACATTAAGATTTGGGGGAAACTAGGAGAGGATTTTGTAGATTGACCTAATTCTAAATTGTAGGTTTAACCAAAACATTCAAAGGTTCCACAATTCGAGAGAAGAGTTACCTCAAATTTTAGTAATTTTTTGGTCTTAGGACTCTTAAGAGAATTTTCCAAACTAGTGTAGCCCAAAGGATAGGGATATATGGGAAGTGAAATTATTTATCGGAAGTTGTGATTGAATCACAGAGAAACAAGCAGATGGCGAAGGCAAAAAATTCCACTTTCCTTGTTCTTATCCCCAATATAGAGGGGGCTAACTCTCTTGATCAATTCAGGCCTATTTCCCTTTGCAATGTGGTTAGATCATCTCTAAATTAATGAAGAGAGACTCAAGTCGTGGCTAAGGAGTGTTATTTCAAAAGAGAAAGGGGGTTATATGGCAAGCAGACATATTTTGGATGGAGTGGTCATTATAGCTGAAGCCTTTCATTCCATGGAGATCTCTAAGGAGAAGACCATGTTTATTAAACTAGACATGGCCAAAGCTTATGATCATGTGAAATGGGTTTTTCTTTGAAAAATGCTTCCTGCATTTGGATTTGGTGAAGGATGGGTCATATGGGTTATGAATTGTGTTATGTCTATGACTTACTTAGTCTTGATTAATAGTGATCCCATTGATCTCTTTCATACTTCTAGGGGCCTCAAGCAGGGTGACCCCCTGTCACCATATCTCTTCATTATTATGGATGAAGGATTGGGAAGAATTTTGAAAGCCCATCTAAGGTGTGGTCTCATTCATGGATGGAACTGGGGTGGGGACTTGCTTTCTCATACTCACATTTTGTAGATGACATTGCTTTATTGAGGATTTCCAAAATTAGAGAAGAATGTAACTTCAAGTGTGATTTGTACATCTATCTTTCTATCTCAGGATAGAAGACCAATAAGGCTAAGTCCTCTATTTTATTTTTCAATACCCCTCCTCTCATTCAGTCTAAAATTGCTCGTATTCTTAGATTTTATATTGGTACTCTACCTTTTGTATATTTGGGAATCCTCCTATTTGTTGGCCCATTGCCAAGGGGGACTTGGCAAAAAGTGTTGGATAAATTTTTGGATCGTGTTAGTTATTCGACCTTCAAGTGGTTTTCCTTTGTAGGGAGAGATATGTTATTAAAATATGTGGTTCAATCTCTTCCAATTTACAGGTGCATGGTGCAAGTTGCTCCTTCAAGTTTCATAAAGGATTGTTGACCCCTTTGATATTGGTTTTGGCATTGATGTCAAGGGTTGATCAGAGGTGACATGCATTCAGATATTTTGCACTTCAATGAAAGACATGAGACAATTTGGTTTTGGTTGAATGTTCAACTTGGCACATTTTCTAGCAATACACATTGGAATATATATACACATACATTTGTGGCATTCATTGAAGGTTTAAGTGTTGTTTGATTGGTGTTAAATGTCATTGGGATGGAAATGTTCCTTTGTTACAAAGGTAAAATATATTTCTATATTTATGGGTTACTTTGACAGTGAAAGGTTTTTAAGACAACGTACTTGGTGTACATATGGTGGTTGTGTCTACTCCTGACATATCTTGTGTTAAGACATGCTTTTGTCTTAAGGTTTATATTTGGATTGCACTTATCATTTTTTTATAAGCCATCACATGGGTCTTATGTATTTACCTTGGGACACTTGCATCACTAGACTGATACTAGGTGTTGTGATGAGTATTATACTCATATGAATAAAAACTATGTTTTTAACACCAACTTATATTTGGGTATTATGAGGTTTATGACTTTGAAGAAAAATATGGGAGAATGCTGAGATATTAATTGGTGAGACACAAAATCTTTGTATCGATATCATTTGTGCCCTAATTGTTCATTCAGTTTGCAAAACATAAGATATTATGTTGTAGCCAAGCTAGTGTTTTTGGAGAAGGTTGGAGAGCTCGATGGAATGAATGGTATTGCAGTTGAAGTTGCAAATAAATAGTTTTCAGTTCACCATGGCAGATTAACTTTAGGGTATGCAAAGTAAAGTCGACTTCATTGGTGGTAATGTTGATAATATTATTACTTCGATTCTATATCCTATACATGGTGTTGTTTCATTTGTATATCTTTGTCTATTGGTTTATTATATTGGGTTTTGGAACCATGTTAGTAGGGTATTCTTTGTATCATTTGAGGTCATCGCTATGTTGTCTTAAGATGATTATATACCATAGCTTATTTGCTGCCTATGGTCAAATATTGTTTATCAAGGGTTTGTCTTAATGATTATTCATGGGTATGTGGTATTGTGTGGTGGTGTTACCCATAACCAGGGCTCATGATTTAAATCTATTTAGCAAATGTATTGAAAGATTTTCACACAGGTTGTGATTTGTACATTTGAGTTGACATGAGGTTATTACATGAGTCATCTATAATGTGGGAAGTCCATGTACAATCGTGTATGTTAAAGTCTTGAAGGGTTGTGGTAAGTCTCGTGATGTCGAGCTTGGAAAGTTTATTTTGTGACACATATATGCATCTTGTGTTATGTTTAAACATATAGTTTATGTGTTGTTTTGACCATTCCATGTTTTAAAAAGGCATATTAAAAGGTGATAAAAGATAGTCACAACAGTGACTCGACGGGAGCAGGCAGTTTTGAGAACAGTTGAAAGGGTTTATTTGATGGTTTTGTTTGATGACAAAAGGAAACATTACATTTTTTATTGTTTATTATATAAAAAATGACTTGTCACTACTTCTGGTTTGGTGCTTTACAAAGATATATCATGATGAATTTGTAAACAAAATTTTGTAATGTTGTTTTGTAAACAGTATGCAAAACGATGAGATGTGTAATTGATATATTTTGTATTTTAAAGATTCCATGCCAATGAATCTTTAGAATATATAGTGTGTTAGTTTGGAAAGTGGAAATGTTATGTAGTGAAATAGAGAGACCCTTTGTAATTGATTCACTTATGTTTCAGAAAATGTTCTAAAAGACCATGTCAGTGAGACAAGTTTGATCTTTGGCCAGTGAGGCATGTTTTGTAGCCAGTGAGGCTTATGTTACCAGTGAGGCATTTTGTTTCCAATGAGGCATTTTGTTTCCAGCGAGGCATGTTTTGTAGCTAGTGAGGCTTTGCTAGTGAGGTATTTTGTAGCTAGTGAAGTTTTGCTAGTGAGGCATTTTGTAGCCAGTGAGGCATTTTACTTAGTGGTTTTTCATCCTTATGATGGTTTTCCACTCATGAAAAATATTGTGTTATGACTCTTTTGTGGATGCATTTTTGATCTTGTTGTCTTCTATATTTATATTGCAACATTTGAGTTGATATGTTGTTTTGAGAATCTGAATTTGGTTATCACATTCTGATCATAATCTTGAAACTATAAAATTCACTATTTTCAAAGAGATTAAGTGGTTTTTAAACATTAGTAAATTGAAATTGTTTATTAAGACACTGATTCACCCCCCTCTCGGTTTCTTTCATACTCCAACAAGGATCTAGATGCTCTATCCAAACAATTCTTATGGGCTGGTAGTTTAGACTCCTTAAAGTGGAGTCTAGTTAAATGGGAGGCCATTTGTAGACCAAAATAGATGGGGGGCTTGGGTATGCAATAGGTGGCAATTATTGTGTAGGCTTTGGCTATCGATCTATATTGGAGCTGGTGCACTAGTCAAGATCAATCTTGGGTCAAGATCCTTTCTTTTAAATATTTGAGGGGTGTGGTTAGGGAAGATGTCCCTAGGTTCTCTCTAACTGGTAAGGGATCTATGATTTGGGATACTCTCAAGATGGGGGATTCCTTAATCAAACAGGGTTCATTCTAGATTTGTAACAAAGGATCTGAGGTACTCTTCTTGTATGATTCATGGGATGGTCATCCCCCAATCATGACTAAATAACCTCATCTTCAAAACCTTTGTCTTAATTTCCTTGAGGTTGGTTGGTCCCAACTGGAAGAATTCAAAGAGATAAAGAGATTGGAGTATGTGGAGGTATGTTAGTGGAAGGATCCACTCGCTTAGTCACTAGGTGGTTCAATGGATGATTGTGAGGATTTAGCTCAAATTTTAGCCTATAGGGCATGTAGTTATTTACCAAGGAATGATAATCTAGCTTGGAGTCCTCATCCAAGCAGAGTTTTCTCGATGAATGTTGGATATCAGGAGCTGGATAGGCAAAAAATTTGGGGGGGATGTTTCTTGGTGGAAGTATATGTGGAATAAGTTTGCATAACCCAAATGCAACTTCTTCATGTGGCTTGTTGCTCAGAATAGGTGCCTCGCCTAGGATAATCTTCAAAAGAGGAGCTTTCACGGACCATCTATATGTGTTTGTGTTGCAGTAGTGAGGAAACTACTTCTCACCTAGTGTTCCGATGCACTTTTACTAAAACAATTTGGCATATTTGATGGGAAGTTTGGAGATAGAATTGTATACATGCTCCTTCCCTTTTTGACTTTTGGAATTCATTGGGGCGGCCACCAACTAAGTCATTTTGTCTCTAGGTGGCTTAGGATATTGTACTCTCTTGCATCCTTTGGAAAACCTAGTTGGAAAGGAACCAAAGGATATTTCAAGGAGAAATATTGGTGGTATATCGGGTTTGGTAGAGAATTCTTGGAATAATTCAAGAAAGAGTTTGAGCTAAGTGTGATAGGGATAACCCTCTTGAACCTAATGAGAGGATGTTGTTACAGAGGTTGGGCTTAGATGGAATTGAGCCTTAGCGGACTTGCTATAGTGGTAGGAAGCCTCCAAAAAGGAAAAATTAGTGTGATGGCAGATGGTCATTACCTCATGTTGGTGTTCTGAAGATAAACACTGATGGATCCTCTAGGGGCAGTCTTGGATATGTTGGAATTGGAGGCATCAAAAGAGACAATTCAAGAGGTGTCACTTTATTTTTTGTCCATCTTTTAGGGTCAACAGATTAATAATCTTATGGAAGCCCTTGTCATCCTTACAACATTGGAAAAGGGGTGTTCTCTTGGCTAGTGTAAGTTCACCTGTGAGATGGATTCTTATATCCTAGTTGATATGTTAAAAATGTGAGGTTCAAGTAAGGTGAATTAGTAGCTAGATGTTGTAGTTCTGAAAATTCTTTAGCTGAGCAATTCTTTGGACTTGGTTTATTTTGTCCACATCTTGAGGGATTGGAACAGTGTTATTGATTGTTTGGCTAAATGGGATTCTGAGCATAGGGACAATTGGAATGTTAGCAGTTGGGAGAAACTTCCTTTGGATGATACTTAAAAATTGAGAATGTTGTTATAGGAGGATATTAATGGATCTTAAGGGCGTTAATGGTTTTTTGTATTTGTTGGCTTCTCTGTTTGTTCAACTTCTTTTTCCAGGTGTTTCTGGTTGGTCCATAGTGGCTACTTCTATTATTGGATGTATTGCCAGTTTTGTTTGATTAAAGTTTTTACCCCTCTTTTTACTATAAAAAAATCATAGAATAAGGTAAAGAGAGAGGAGAAGATAGATAAATAGTTGGAGGTGAAGTGGTTGTGTCACTATGTTTGTTATGTCTTGTTAGGGAATAATTTCTTATAATATTTTGTAAATATGTTGGTATTAGTTGGCATAGTGGTTGTGGATGTGGTTGCAAAAGGCTTGATCTTATCTAGTTTAGTTTCATAATCCTAGAGCTTGGTACATAAGTCTATAAAAATATTATAATTTTGGAACATGATTTGTCCAAAATAGAGGGGATAAAGTATGAGAGATGGTAATGCATATTTGGTGAAATTGCTTGAAATAGTAATACAAAATCACTAATATTTTCTTATGGTCATTGTTTGTAATGAATCAAATCAATGAAACTTAATCTCAAGGTAAATTTAGATTTTGAAATGGTTTATAAAATATATTTAGTAATTAGGTAAAATACATGGTTAGAACCATGAGGTAAGGAATAAATCTACTCAAGATCATTCTCTATGAGTGATCATGGAAAAATATTGCATAATTTTTAACCATCATAAAAATGGTAAATATAGAAAGAATAGAAGTTTACATACATTCAAAATAAATAGTTTTAGATATATGTTGTAGGACCCCCTTACCATCATAAATGGGGGGGAGCATATGTGTTAGGAAATAATGCATCAATACCTAATTCATTTAATCCATTTCCTACATAACCCCATGAGAGAAAAGCATACACAAATTCTTACAAAATAACGATAATGCATAGATCAAAATAGACAAGCCACAAGATAACACAAGATATATCTTGTGAAAACCCTCAAGAGGGAAAAACCTAGCCTCCAAAGCATCCATACTCCATCTATTATTCATCAAATAAAAAATACATGCACTTACAAAGTTACCATGAATACTTATGAAGCATCAAACCTCTCTAATGCATCCTCCATGTGTCCAAGCATGAATCCACACATCCCATTCCATGCTTCACATATGCACTCCTCATAAAGACTCAATAACGATAGCCCACTCACCCAACCAATATTAACCACTAAACATGTGTTTGATTTTATAGATACAAGCTCATACAAATGCAACCAAGTGGTAAGATAAAACCATGTGAAAGAAAACCATTGAACCTTCATTTAATATTGGGTACTAAGTTTTCACTTTATTAAATAATTTCCCCATATATTTAATTGTTATACTATGTCTCGCACACATAAAATAATAACCTAATGTTACAATACAACTTGATAAGTGGCCCAAAATAATTATCTAATGTGGCTAAAGCAAACAACCAAGTAGCTCCCCCAAGCAACCAAGTAGCTCACTTGGGCAAGCAACTAGTTCAAGTACATAGGAAAATAGCTCAAGCCAACAAACAAGTAGCTCAAGAAAGTAGGCAACCAACTCAAGCACGCAAGCAACTAGCTCAAGTAGACAAGCAGGTATCTCAAGCACACAAGCAACCAACTCAAGCACACAAGAAACCAGCTCAAGCAAGTAGACAGCTAGCTCAAATAGGCAAGCAAGTAGCTCAAGCACGCAAGCAACCAGCTCAAGCAAGTAGGAAACTAGCTCAAGTAGGCAAGCAAGTAGCTCAAGCACACAAGCAACCAGCTCAAGCAAGCAGGCAACTAGCTCAAGCATGCAAGTAAGTAGCTCAAGAAGGCAAGCAATTAGCTCAAGCAAGTAGGCAAATAGCTTAAGCAAGTAGGCAAATAGCTTAAGCAAGTAGGCAACTAGCTTAAGAAAGTAGGTAGCTCAAGCAAGTAGGCAACTAGGTCGAGTAGACAAGTAGGTAGCTCAAACACGCAAGCAAGTAGCTGAAGCAAGTAGGCAGGTGGCTTAAGTAGACGAGCAAGTAACTCAAGCATGCATAGGATGGCAAGAAAGATGCTCTGATACCACTGTAATGTCCCTTACCCAGTTTGGTCTAGAATTCATTTGTTGATTAGGTTTAGGGTTTCTTCCTTCCAAATGAATGTTCTTTTTAATGAAGTAATCTTGGTTTGAAATCTGCATTCACCGTATTAACAACATTTCCACATACACATATATTTTTTAGCATTAATATCTAGATATACAAAATATAAGCATAATCATAAATGAAATTTTAACAAGCAAGAGGAGTGCCTTGTATGGATCCGCCCTGAAGGCTTTGTGTTTGGCATGGGAGGTTGCCTCTCACAATCCTCCTTTCCTAATGGCTTAGTACTTGCATTCTCCATACATGATAGTACCTCAGAAGACACTTGCCCTATTAGGACAAGGTGAAGTCCTACAGACCAAGGGCCTACAACCTACCACCCTTATAATAGTGTAGCTTCCTACAGTGGGACCCCCACCTCCCTATGTCTAACCCGTTTCTCGAGCCTACGAGCATGAGAGGGGAGTTTTTATGCTAAGCACTTGGACTCTACTTCACCTGCCTAATAGGGTAACAATCATGGAGAAGACAATATTTACATAAACATAATAAATGTATTTATTATCATTCTATTTCTGATACTTAGGAAAGAGATAGTTCATATATTCAATGAGATGCTTTTAAGGAAAGTTAGAAAAATGCACAAGTAGATACGTTCCTATGCTATATTCATGAAGTGAATTGGAAATGCATTTAGAAATATAAAGAAATTATTCATGCAATTTTTGGTAGTATACTTTCTTGTGCGATTATTCCTATCATATTACACAGATATTAAGACGAATTTCTGACAATAAGAGGAAACCGATATCAAAGAGAAAGTAATGATTTATTTTCTAATGCAACTTGAATTATCTAAATGACCTAGCTCAAAAACATCACCAATGTATGCAGAATGCCTGAAGACAATATTTTGTTCTATGTTCTATCAGACGTCACCCTCTTGGGATGACGTATTTCTCAGTTTGTTTCTATAATTTTGTTCTTGGCCAGAGAGGTGAATTAATAATGCAAAAGAGAAGTCTTATGGGTGAATTCCTTAAATTATTATCATATGTGTATTCCCTAATAGTTTATGCAATGAGGCCAATTACAATACAGTCAATGAGTCTAGCAACACCAATGATCAAATTAGTAATATCGGTTTCTTATATTCAAAATATGCTAAATATTATTGCTAAGTGAATACATCACCTGATCTGTTGTCTTCCCATGTCTCCTTATTCCTTAATCATCTTCCTTCAACCTTACTTTTGATTGATCATAAATAAATATTAATCTATTCATTTTTATATTATGATCATAATTACTTTTAAGGCTCAATAATTGTTGCAAGCATCATTATTGCATAAACGTAAATAATACCTATATATATAAATATAAATCATTATCCCTAATTGAGTCCAATTTACAATAATCACTTTGCATGAATATATATATGTCTATATATATTAATTATTATGTATACATTATATTTATCCATCATCTATGATATGTCTTGAATCATAATATATATATTTAGATATATTTATAATTATTAGCTATCATTTAAATTCTTAATGTATTTTTCCATCATCTAAATTTATTATATTTAACCATTATCATTTTCTAAATATATTACTGTTGTTTTAAGATTCTAAAATTAGTTACCTACTTCATTAATACATTTATTAGTTAATTATTGACATCTCAGAAAATACTTAACTCCTCCAGCCACCGATCTTCCTTCATCAATTAGAATATGTTTTTATATTCTTTTTTTTATTCATCCACATCCCAATCGAGTCTTCTTTCTTTCCAAATCCATCCTATCTATTTTGATTTATCTTCTTCTTATAATATGTTTTGTCAACAATCATGACCATCCAATTGTTGTGTTTCTTTCTTGAGGGACCTGCCTTTTTGCAACTATCGTATCCCTTCTTAATTGCTCCTTTATCCCTCCTTTGACCATGTTTTTTCATTGTAATACTAATCGCTGTTATTACTAATGATTAGTATGTCTTCTCATTATGAAAAAATGTTTTTAGGTTTACTTATTTATTTATCTAAGGTATAATTATATTTAGATAATATTAGTTTTATTTATATTATTTTTATTATTACGATGTTTACAATCAATAACCTTAAATGGTTTAATTTATTAACTAAGGCATAGTTATTAATAATAGTATTGGTTTTTTATAAATGTTATTATTATTATTATTATCATATTTTCTCATAATGTTATCTATGATAATTATAATTGTGATTACTCATATTTATATTTTAATATTCATTTGACTTTGTTTATTTGTATTTTTAATATTTCATAGTTCGTGTTACAATTTTGGGGGACATGACAAATTGCTATAGTGGTAGGAAGTCTCCAAAAAGGATAAATTAGTGTGACGGTAGATGGTCATTACCTCATGTTGGTGTTCTGAAGATAAACACTAATGGCTCCTTTAGGGGTAATCTTGGATATGTTGGCATTGGAGGCATCAAAAGAGACAATTCAAGAGTTGTCATTTTATTTTTTTCCATCTTTCAGGTCAGCAGACTAATAATCTTATGGAAGCCCTTGTCATCCTTACAACATTGGAAAAGGGGTGTGCTCTTGGCTAGCGCAAGTTCACCCATGAGATGAATTCTTATATCCTAGTTGATATGTTAAAAGTGTGAGGTTCGAGTAAGGTGAATTAGTAGCTGGATGTTGTAGTTCAAAAAATTCTTCAGCTGAGCAATTCTTTGGACTTGGTTTATTTTGTCCACATCTTGAGGGAGTGGAACAATGTTATTGATTGTTTGGCTAAATGTGCTTCTGAGCATAAGGACAATTGGAATGTTAGCAGTTGGGAGAAAATCCCTTTGGATGATACTTAAAAATTGAGAATGTTGTTATAGGAGGATATTAAACACTCTTAAGGGTGTTAATGGTTTTTTGTATTTGTTGGCTTCTCTATTTGTTCACCTTCTTTTTCTGGGTGTTTCTGGTTGGTCCCTAGTGGCTACTTTTGTTCTTGGATGTATTTCCAGTTTCTTTTGATTAAAGTTTTAACCCCTCTTTTCACTATAAAAAAATCATAGAATAAGGTAAAAAGAGAGAAGAAGATAGATAAATGGTTGGAGGTGAAGTGGTTGTGTCACTATGTTTGTTATGTCTTGTTAGGGAATAATTTCTTATAATATTTTGTAAATATGTTGGTATTAGTTGGCATAGTGGTTGTGGATGTGGTTGCAAAAGGCTTGATCTTATCTAGTTTAGTTTCATAATCCTAGAGCTTGGTACATAAGTCTGTAAAAATATTATAATTTTGGAACATGATTTGTCCAAAATAGAGGGGATAAGGTATGAGAGATGGTAATGCATGTTTGGTGAAATTGATTGAAATAGTAATACAAAATCACTAATATTTTCTTATGGTCATTGTTTGTAATGAATCAAATCAATGAAACTTAATCTCAAGGTAAATTTAGATTTTGAAATGGTTTATAAATATATTTAGTAATTAAGTCAAATACATGGTTAGAACCATGAGGTAAGGAATAAATCTACTCAAGATAATTCTCTATGAGTGATCATGGAAAAATATTGCATAATTTTTAACCTTCATAAAAATAGTAAAGATAGAAAGAATAAACGGTTTACATATGTTCAAAATAAATAGTTTTAGATGTATGTTGTAGGATCCCCCTTACCATTATAAATGGAGGGGAGCGTATGTGTTAGGAAATAATGCATCAATACCTAATTCATTTAATCCATTTCCTACATAACCCCATGAGAGAAAAACATACATAAAATCTTACAGAATAACGATAATGCATAGATCAAAATAGACAAGCCACAAGATAACACAAGATATATCTTGTGAAAATCATCGAGAGGGAAAAACCTAGCCTCCAAAGCATCCATACTCCATCTATTGTTCATAAAATGAAAAATACATGCACTTACAAAGTTACCATGAATACTTATGAAGCATCAAACCTCTCCAATGCATCCTCCATGTGTCCAAGCATGAATCCACACATCCCATTCCATGCTTCACATATTCACTCTTCAGAAAGACTCAATAATGATATCGCACTCACCCAACCAATCTTAACCACTAAATATGTGTTTGATTTTACAGATACAAGCTCATACAAATGCAACCAAGTGGTAAGATAAAACCATGTAAAAGAAAACCATTGACCCTTCATTTAATATTGGGTACTAAGTTTTCACTTTATTAAATAATATCCTCAAATATTTAATTGTTATACTATGTCTCACACACATAAAATAATAACCTAATGTTACAATACAACTTTATAAGTGGCCCAAAATAATTATCTAATGTGGCTAAACACACCTCCTAGGTGCACCATAATAAAATAATTATTTAATTACATTATAATATAATAATTTATGTAATGGTGTACAACACCAAATCCTAATATTCTCCCACTTGTTGTATACATTGCATAAGGGTCAATAAATGAAATACATCATCATAACCATACATGAAACCACGTGAACCTCCAACATGATATCGTGCTCCATCAAGATACCTGCAATAAAACCAAAATGACCACCATCTCAAGCAATAACTCCTCTCATCCTCCAATGTGCCATCTATAGAAGAAAAGTAGCATTCCAAGGTGAAGATTCACCAACCTGAGAACACAAGCATCAAATCCAAGTGATAACAAAGGATGCAAGTTGTTGTCAAAGGTATAAACCACACATGATTTGAAATAAAATCCATAACACATGCTAATGCATCCAACCATCCATAAATTGTAATCAAGCTCCTTGTATCAACATCAATAAAATCATACCAACATATGTGCAACCCATAAACTGAAATCAAGCTCCTTGTATCAAACTTGTCAACGAAGAACATACACATCTAGTAACAAGAATTGCATGGGTAAGCCAAATCTTAAAATGATAAAGGCATATCAATTCTACCAATCAACACTATATCAAGTTGTGATAAATGATGAAAAAATGAAGTGCTAAGGATAAGCACAATTATCCACACATACAACACCAAGTAGCTACATAGTTTCTCACAAAAAGTCAACTCAATCCTCCCAAATCATATGAACATGAATCTCCAAGAAGGAATCATAGAATGAAGAGAGAACACCTATAAATTATAACATGTCCTACCAACACCTCAAAAATGCAATGTTGTGTCAAGTAATCTTCTTACAACCCCAAATGAAAAGCCTCAACAACACCCATCCACTCAATATCAAAGATCAAATGCAACATATGAATCATGTAATAACAACATGGATGTAAGCCTCTCTAACCAAGGAAATCAAACTCAATGTATCCATGTTACCAAATTAGGAAATCATCCTAATGAAAATATCCTAAAATCCTCATCAATGAATGATAACATAAATAACTCAAATATAGAAGGAGATAACAACACTAAATATCCCTCAAAATAAATCCTCCAAAACCAACTATCCATAACTCAAGATCCATATATATGAAATATAAAGCAATATGAATTCATATTAAGCAATCCTCAAATGAGTATCCCAAAATCCATCACCATTCCTCAAGACTCATTCCCATGAGAAAAAAAGCACAAAACATAACACATCTGAAAAAGAATGGGAAAATACCTTTCAGATGATAAATTGTTGAGTAGACTAAGAGTGGGGAGTGAGAATGCTCCTCCAAGATAACCAAGTCATCATGTCTCACTCCAAGAATAATCTCCTATAAAGTTCCATCATAAATTCATGTCCATATCCAAGTGAAGGCTCCTTGGTCTTCCTACTAAAACCTTCAAAGAGTAATTGTCTCAAGAAAATGTCTCTAAACCCAAGAGAACTCCAGCCTCACCTAGGTCTCCAAGTATCCATGAGAACTTGAAACCAATCAATCCATGCTGAGCTCAAAATTTATCACAACACCCTCATGAAGCTCTCTAAGAAAATGACCAATGTACTCAAATAGCAAGAGAACCAATAAGACCAATGTCAAAGCTCCATCCGTATAATTAGGAACCCAAAATGACATCATGATCTAACCATCTCCTCCTAGGAGATCACATGCAACAATGCATACATCTTGGTCTAAAGAGAACATGTATCATGAAAATCCTCTAAGCTAGGATCAAGAGTAAACCTTGACACAATACCAAACACACTCTACACCAAGAATCAACATCTCCAATCACACGAAGATAACCATATCCTAATAGTGAACCTGTA
>CM021103.1:249485438-249542661 GCA_007115665.2 Sequoiadendron giganteum
TCCATTTCCTACATAACCCCGTGAGAGAAAAGCATGCATACAAGCTTACAAAATAACCATAATTTATAGATAAAAATATACAAGCCGCAAGATAGCACAAGATATATCCTAAGAAAAATCTTGAGAGGGAAAAACCAAGCCTCCAAAAGCACCCATACTTCATCTATTATTTATCAAATAAATAATGCATGCACTTACAAAGTTTCCATGAATACTTCTGAAGTATCAAACCTCTCCAATGCATCCTCCATGTGTCCAATCATGAATCCACATATCCCATGCCATGCTTCACATATGCACTCCTAAAAAATACTCAGTGACGACAACCCACTCACCCAACCGACCTTAACCACTAAACATGTGTTCTCTTTAATAGATACAAGATCACACAAATACAACCAAGTGGTAAGATAAAACCATGTGAACACAAAACCATTGACTCCTAGTTTAATATTGGGTACTGAGTTTTCACTTTATTAAATGCTTTCTCCAAATATTGAATTATTATCCTATATCTCCCACACATAAAATAATAACCCAATGTTACAATACAACTTTACAAGTGGCCCCAAATAATTATCTAATGTGGCTAAACACAACTCCTAGGTGTACCACAATTAAATAATTATTTAATTACAAAATTATAATATAATAATTTATGCAATGGTGTACAACACCAAATCCTAATTGTATGGGCCTCAAATTGTAGATGGAATGGGGAGTGAGGGTGTAGAGACAATTTTGATATAGATTCATTGTTGTTTCTCTCAAATTAGTTGGTAATGCATCCAATATTTATTGCGCTTGTTGAATTTGATGTAGGACATGAGATATGGTGGGATTAGAGGAAGAAGGTAGAAGAAGTAGTGGGGAAAATGTATAAGAATAATCTTCATAAGGTGGTGTAGAAATAAGGGTAGAATGAAATATGTGTGGTAAAGATAACATTAGATGGAAGATGAATTTGGGGAAAATAGGGCTTTTTAGATAAAAGAGAAGTATAAGAGGTAGCAGAGGAGTGAATCATGACTATAATAGGTGGATATGTGGTGGTGTTCATAAGCATGTGTGTATAGGAGGGAATGTGTGTATTGTGAGAAATAGATGGAAGAGGAATGCAAGAGATAAGAGGATAAATAAATGGGATAGAATATGATAGAGAAAAAAAATGAATACTAAAAAAAAAAAATGGTGGGATGTTAGTTTTAAGAAGAGGGTGAAGATTTTTGAACGTGCAATCATGATTTTCGCAATATTTTGCAGCATTTCTAGCCTAGCTATATTTTTTAGGATAATATTTCTTAAATAATAAATCAAGTTCAAAGGAACTAGGGTTATACCTTAGTTAATTGTTTACTTGACTTATGGAAGTTAAGATACAATTTTCCTTCAATTTTTTGGATCTAATTGGCTTCCTAATAAAATGTATCTACTATAGGAAAGAATGGAATGGTACCATTAATGGAGGTAAAGGAAGAAGAGGGAGTACAAGCCATTGATGGATTAAAATGAAGACTATGACAAGGGATGGCCTTAGTTGGTTAAGGCCTTACTCTTTAAAAATAATGGATAGGGGGCATAAACTAGGACTAATATCAAATAGAAATAAAAACTTATTGAAAAGATAATGCATACAAAATCTCTTATAACTTATGCAATTCAAAAAATTGGGCTTGTAAGCAATAATTAGGTTCAGTAAATAAAAGAGCTTAAAAAGAAAAGTTGATTATTTTGGATTAAATGATTCCTTTTAGTTTGTGATTATATGTAAAATAATTTTTCATTAAGGCTATCTCCAACTATTCTCACTTTAATTAAAATCACAAAGTTGAAACTAACAAGCGACAACACCTAGCGATATAGAAATTTAAAAATATGAAATTAATATGTACTTAAAGGGAAAGAGTAGTGAGAAAAGGAATCCAAATGCACATGTGGAGAAAATATATCTAATAGGAAAGTAGCTAAAATTTTGTTGGGACTTTTCCTAGTCTGTGATTTTTTAATCGAAAACACATTGTCATCCTAGGAGGGATGCCTAACTTGAAAACCTAGTCTTGACCTTACACCTAACTTGATAGTTTGGTCTTGTAAGATGACCTAGTCCGAGAAGATTGCAAAAAATTGAAAACTTGTTCAAAGGTAGATATCAATGTATAGAGGTATTTCAAAAGTAGGAACCTACCAAAGGTTAAAAGAAGATACACAATTTTAGAAAATAACATGTAGGATTGTTAAAACAAGACAATAAAGAAGGATAACTAGGAACAATTTCATCTTGCTTTTAAAAGGTAGGAGAGGAAAACAATAAAAAAATGATAAATTATAAAGAGAAAGTTATATGACAAAAAAGAGTTCAATAATAGGGTGCAAAAATCATAAAAATAGAAATAGGTTTGATTTTTTTTGAATAAAATGAAAAGGAAGAGAACACTATGGAAAAACTAGGACTTGGAAAGAGAGGTGGAGAAGATGGAAGATGAAGAAAAGGGATCAAAATGTTATATATTTTGGGGAAAGTAAATGAAATGTATGGAGTTAGGGTATGAGAAAGGGAACCTATAAATTAATTATAAATTATATGAATTCTAAATAAAAATAACAAAAGGAACAAGCTCACCCATTGAAAACCATGGAAAACCAATCACGTGATGATGAAAATATGCATTGGAAGATATCTATGGACCACCAAAAAGTTATTGCAAAGCTTGAGTTAAAATATAACACATACCTAAATTTTTAGTAGTGTATAAGTTTCATCTATGTTTATAAATAATATAAATAAAAGAAGTAAGATATATATTTATAAATAAAAGAAGCAAGATATATTTTTCCTTTTCATGTGTTAAAATGAGATGAAGATAAGTCTATTTTATAGATTTTCAAAGATAATTTGAAGAAAAACTGTAGTAGGTAGGAACCATGATTAATTACTCAAATTACCATTTAATTTTATAGGCAATAAAGTGAAATGGTATTGTTGCCACCTTGGGTGTATGGAAGTGGGAGAGGTCCTTAGATCCTATGAAACCCAACTTTTTATAAAATCTTAAGTTCTAATGGGGTCATTTGGTGGTGGTGGTCAAAAATCAAGGTGATTTTCTACGCATAATATTTTAGAAAGGAAAGAGAGGATTGGATAAAACAATAGGAGATAGGGATGACATTTCATTTCTTAAATAAAAGGAGAAAAATGTAGGGAAATAGAGTTGAAATAAGGGTAAGGGTACATGGAAAAGGGAATGAATTAAACAAAGGAAAAAAAATAAATGGTGAGAGAAAATTAATTAAATGGAGAGGGTTAAGAGGGTTCAAAGAAGGATAGGAATGACTAAGGAGAGGGGGGGGGGGGAGTTAAAAAAAATCCAAAACACTAAAATAGACAAGAGGCTAAAATTTTTTTCTTAAAAATAATAATAGAATTATAGGGGTGATTCTACAATAGTGGGTTACACTTTTTGGTCAAACTTGACATTGAAATGAACATTTTGAACTAAAGCTTCACTTTCAGACACCTATAGCTGCTAAACCATGAGGAATTTGAAGATGATGCAAACTAGTGATTTGTGATATTTTGAATATAAATTCTAAATATATATTTTTTTAAAAGTTGGAATAAAATTTCATCTTTTTCCATCTCCTTTGATAACTAGTTTTTAACAGTAAACACCATTTTTAAAGAGTGGTGTTTACTGTGTAGCACATAACTTTTTTCTATGAAGGATAAAATTCTATTTTTTTGAATTTAGATTTGTAACTACGATATCTAGCTCCTTCATTTGGTTTCATAGTGTTTTATTGAATATTTTTTTCTTAATTAAGTTTTGAAGTCAAACCAATTATAATTTAGACATAGGTTTACTATGTAGCACATAACTTTCTTTGTATGCATCCAAATTCTTTTTTTTGTTGGATCAAGGACATCAATGCCAAGAGCATAGATATTTTTCAGAATTATTTTTGGTAATCTACTATTTTTCCACATGTGCATAATAAAGAGCTTGATTTTCAGTGAAAAACCTATGTTTAATTAAAATAATTTATATATAATAAAATCAAAATATATTAAAACTATACTTGATGGAGAGCTCGTTTCAAGGACTATAATCCTCCAGCTGGGTTTTCAAGTTGATTCCATTTTGATCCTCAACCTGAGCCTCAAAACCCAAAAATCTACATAAAATTATAGACGAAGGGGGTCAAGGGAAAAAAAGGTGGGGTTCATTAGAAGGGGGGTTCCATTCGAAGGGGGGTTCATTCAAAGGGGGTGGATGTCATGCATGTTTGAATGACCCCCTTTATTTGAAGTCGTTTTAAGTTTTTTGATGGGTGTTTCTAATTTTCCTTTGTGCAAAAAATTGTAAGCCACTATTGTGGGTTCACCCATAGGGTATGTAATTTCTATTATTACACATTCTCACAACCATTCATAACTTTTTAAAAAGAGTTTTTAATTTTCTTTAGAAGAGAAATACATCTTGTGGCTTGTTGGGCACTTCAAACTTAGCATTCAAATTATCCATGTAGATTGTAAAATATTTTTCCTTAAATTTTTGTTTAAATTCATGGTCTATACATATGACCTTAAATCTTTGTAGTCTATTGAGTATCATAGAATCCACTAGGTCATAAAATAAATCTAGGTGTCACTTATTACATGAATGCATTTATGTTTCTTGAAACACGCTATCATATCTTCTTTGATGTGGAAGTTAGATGTTTGTAAATTTCTTATACTTTAGCCCACTATACTCCACAATATTTTTATTTCCAAATTGCATCTATCTTAAATTGGGAATAAAATATATCTTTCAACCATGAACCGAAAATCTAAAAAAATAGTTTTTATTTCAAATCGTTTCTTACAATTTTTTTTCCAAATGATTCACCTTGTTTAGCTCATAAACTATCCTATTTATCATATACCAAATTAGGAAATAATGAAGGTGATAGGCTGTCGTTAGGTCCTATCTCTTTAGTTGAAAAATGCATCAATTGTATCGACTGGGTAATGTTCAGAGGCTATATGCAATAGAAAAAATCTTGACTATCTCTCTCATATTTTCTAAGTGATTGGAATGGCTGAAATGAAACTTAAACTAAGAGGCCACTAAACTAGAAAGCAAGAAATGATTAATCTAAAAAGCATAACAATTAAACTAGAAAGCATGGAAATAATTAAACTAAGAAGCATGCAAATTGTTGAAGAGAAAATGCTTGTAAAGAAACTATGAAACATCTAACTGACAATGGATAACAAACTTAACAATTAATAGAAAATGACTTAACTTGCAACTAACAATGAAAGCAGGTGCTTTGAAACTTTAGATAACAAAATTAAAAGATTACAGACTCGATCTACAACCTGTAGGATTAACTTAATAGAGCTCGACACATGGAAATAAACTTCACTCACAATTATCATTTACAAAATGAAGACAACACAATTAAAAATGGAATACTTATCTATCTACTCTACAGTCCCTTGAGTGGCCAGCTCTCGGGTGCTCCTACACTTAGCTCATATCACATAAACTTTGTAACTCTAAGATTATTCCATTCAAGATGATTCCATTCACAATACTTAATAACTCAAAATGAGATAGGAAAAACTTCCTTTATTCATATTGAAAGTATAACTCATAAACATAGTTTAAGACACATTATGACAGCATAATGATATCTCTTTGTATCATTTCTTCTAATGGTTACATATTTATACAAAAATAGTTAACAAAATCCTATAATTCAGAGGGTAAATATTACCATTGAAAAAGTATTCAATTGAATTCAACAAACTAACGGACTTAAGTCCACTACATAAAACATTAAAGGGCTCGAGATGAGCCATAAAGTCTTTGAACTGAAAATAACAGAAAGCTTCAAAAACTCGATCCACCATGCATTCCCCTAAAGTTTCGGCACCTATTTTTCTGGTGCTTGTCTTCAATTGTGTTGAAGTCTACGTTGAATCCACTTGGCTGGAATGGTGACCGATTGTGCTTAATAACCTGTACAATACTTAGAAACTAAACCATTATGTTAGCACGGGTTAGCTTATTTCAATTAATTTCAGGAAATAAAGATTATACACTTTTTCACAAAAAGCAAGTAATTACTAATCCTAAAGACAATTAATTGGCATGATAAAGGTGATTGGAAGATATGAGGAAAGGTATTTAATTCATTATATTGATGAGGTTATTTTTACCTCATCAGAAGGCTTACATGATTGTAAAGTAATATAGATAGTATTTTTTTAGGATTATAAAATGATTGTCTTTATATTTTAATTGTATTGGATTATAAAGAACCATTTTAACAGAAATATATTTATTAACTATGATCAACTAATACTTATTTAATAACACGTATTCAATAACTTAATACTAATATACTAAGATACAATATTCCCGACATTGCATAGAGGTTGAGGGACAATCTACATCATCATGCAAAATATAGTAAGGAGGGGATCAAGATTTTCAACAAGACTAACCCCTCCCAAGGATCAAGAACTCTATAAATATGATGAGAAGTTTATAGAAATAGGATATAAAGAAATAGTGAAAGTGTGTTGAAAACTTAAAGCATTCAAGTTTATAACTTGTGATAAATTAAATGGAAATGGAAATAACCATAAAATATATGCAAACCACAACAAAAGATATATATGGAGAAACCCTTGCAATAAAAAAATCATCAAATAAATTCAAAGCTTGTATTAATCCTTAAAATGAGTTATACAAATACAACTTCTCTCTTTGGATTTCTATAACACTTTATTACTATTACAACTTGCAAAACAACTTGTCCAACCTCCTAGATGTTGCTCCAAATTATAGAAGAATTATAATATGAAATTGTGGGATTCTTTTGGAGACCAGTTACAAGACCAAGAGAAGTATGGTGCCCAAATTGGTTGGACTCAAAACCCAATGCCTCCCATAGTATAAGAATCCCATGAGTTATCAATAGTATATTCCTTACATGCCATAGTGACATAACATCGAATATTTGACTACTCAAACTTGGGTGTCCAATTTACCCTTATCATTCCATGCATTAGATGCTTCATAACTAATAGTTCAACATTGTTATAAGTTTATTCAAGACTCCAATGTAATCTCCCTTTTGCATGCTCTTACATGTCATAAGAATCTATCATAAGTAACCCCCATGAAGACTAGTTAAGATGCTCTTACCTGCCTTCCAAGATGTTGACACATGTCCAAATAAGAAAAAACTCATGTGGGACACATACATCCTCATGTCAAGATAAAATCCACCAAAATATAAAATTCATGCCACTCTAAAATGGGATGCCAACTATCCCAAGTGGAGACAAAATGCATAAAAAATAAAATAGAAATACATACAAAAAATCAAGACATGAACATTAGGATTGCAAGGTTGAGACACATTAACCCAAAGAAATATTCAATTTAGAGCACTCATAAATTAGTGAAATTTCCATTCAAAATAAGATATGAGGATTGATTAAAAACAATTCTTAAGCAATGTTGGTCCTAATAAGGGTCCTTCGAGACCATTTTTAGTTAGTTTCTTGTACTAGGATAGGACATTTGAGAAGATTCTCCAATCTTTCTTCTTCTAGATCCTATTCTCTCTTCAAATATTATTTATTACACTAATTTCATTTTTTAGCATGCCACGAAGATCCCAAAGGCACAATTTTGGTTTGACACATGCTAGCATCGAAGCAAAGCCTAATTGCACTCAATGTTGGGGTCATTTTTAAAGGGTACATGGAGGCATATGAGGAAACACTAAGATATTTAGTCATAAGTGGTGACCTCCAACATGTCCACCAACAATATTCCAAGACAAGCACCTCCTTTAGAGGGTAATCAATATGGTATCCTTTTAGGTGTGGTTTTTCTTGAGTTACAATGTGTTCATGTTTGGGGCTCCATAAAGCATGAGAAATAAAAGATGCCCAATGTGTACGTTAATATTGCATCCATGATTTGAAGTGTTTCTTTTCTCTCTCTTCATACCTCTTACATCTTAATAATATCTTATATTACATAGGTGGTTGTGTAAGGTTGGGAGAAGCTTGAAGAAGAATATCTACAAAAGGGGAATTTCAAGTGCATCCTACCCGAGAAAAGAAGAGGCTTACCTAAAAATAATATTGGTTAATGTTACATAAGGGGAGATACAAAAGACATCACACCAACTTATATTTAAAAGGCCTCTAACCAATGGATCAAGTCCTAGGTTTTTCCACTTTTGAGTAAGCCCTCAAGAGACTAGAAATGTCACACTTTCACCACATACCATTCAAAACAAGCAATTTGTAGTGCACCCACCCTACCTCAATAAAGAGTTCCAAGTCCATAAATAGAAATTCATTGATACAATAATTCTTCTCATCTTCTAAGTAGATCTATGCAAACGCTTTTACCTCAAAGTTAGGCTCCAAAGAAGAGAGGAAATTTCAAGAAATCATGATCCCCTATATCAAAATAAAATCCCATCAAACAATTTGATTTTAAATCTTAGCAATCCTCACCATTATGTGAGACCCACCACTTATTCCTATTTTCGATAGTGTGTTTTTATTTCAATAGATTTGTGTGATTGACCATCCTTCACACAAGTATGCTCAATCTACCTAATTTTGTTTCAATCAAAGTGCATTTTGAGGTCTCAGTTGCCCACAAGTCCCATTTTCTTCTACAAATGTCACCTTCTAACTATGTGTTAGGATCCTAACTTCCTAGCATGAAAACTAAAGGAATGTATTATTTGATGTTGTAATCATTCACATTAATGGTACTTCACAAGCTCATATAGTGGCCATCAATCATCAAATTTTGTGTGTATTGCAAATGGTTAGCATATTCCCTCAAGGTGATATCATTATAGATGAAGAGAATATATGACTATCTCCATTAATTATTCCAATACTCCAATCAACATCTCTAGTTGATCATCAAGTAGATCTCCCTCCATCACTAGCATATGTATATGTCCCCTCCTTTCTCATGTATCATATTTATTATGTGACATGTATTAATATAGGATACATCATCTTGTAGTGTAGTAAATTCTATACCCTTACAATTTCACATTATGTTTGGGTCCCTTAATTTATTAGACTTAATTAAGCTTCTAATTTGCCAAATTATGCATTCCGAAGCCTTATTTTTCTCATTTTCCAAAAGGGAAATCAACATTTAATTAATGCAATTAATATTGTAATCACTCTAGAATATGTGTTTCCTGGACTTATAAGCTAGGACCAATTCACCCAAGGGTGAATGGGTCCCCTTTAAGTCCTAAGACCCATTTTAAAATATGTTTTTGGTGGCATTTTAACGATTCAAATTCAACTTGCAATTTTTGGCTTTTGGAATCTAATTTTCAAGAAAATAGATGAACACCTATAAATACATATATTTTTTAAGGATCAATTACAAGACTTCTATTTGAGAAAATATTGTTGTCAAGAGCATAATATAACGTTCAAGAGCAGATTTATCAGCCATTTATTGCAACAAACAAGATCCTAACATCATGTTCAAGCTTATGTGTGTTCATGTCATCTTGTGAAGGTTAAAATGAATTGTTGATCCTAAAGCATCCAAAAAAATTCAAATGTCCAAATCTATCAAGAAAAGCAAGATCAAGTTCCTTGGAGAGATGTTTTTGTCTTCAGTCCTCTAAGGGAGGCCATTGAAGGTTTGGTGAGTTATAGCAAGCAAGTTCGCATTCATCATTTCCTTCTCCATTGTCATTATCTTTCAATCAAGGTTTAATTACCAAACTTTGGGTTTGACTAAGGCAAACCCCCATTCAAACAAAACAATTTTTCTCTTTGTGTATGTGCAGATTACAAGTTGAAGAAGAATTGAAGATCTTGAAGAGCAATTTGCATTGTTGTATATGTTGTCATCATTGTTGTCAAGCCACAGAAACTAGGTTGCAAACTTTATTTCTGAATTTTTGACAATGGAACCTATGCAAAACATAAGCTAAAACCCAGCATTAGAGGACTGTAAAAAACACTTTCATAAGCTCCAACCAGGACCCATTCGCCCAAGGGCAAATTAGTCCTTTAATAGGTCTCAAAACCAATTTTTGGTGACAGGTGCATGTGTCCAAACCCTTCTCAAATATGCCTGCAAACTGTGATTTTAGTTTCTGTACTTTCAAGAAATTACATTTCATGTATTAGGTCATATAATTCATTTAGTTTGAGCATTGCAAATCATTTTAATTGTAAGGAAGCTAAGGTAGCAGAACAACTTCCTACACTAACCTTGAGAGGAGAATAATGCAAAACTTTTACAGATATTTAACAGTTACAAAAACTTAAATATAAATAAACAAAAATATCATGCATACCACAACACAATGATTTACGTGGGGAAAACCCTTTCAGGAGAAAAAACCCACACTCCAAAAGTTGCCCAATATATTATTCAAAAATCAAAAGATTACAATATACTTTTAGAGAAAGCTTCTCACTTGAGTGTCACCACCAAATATTAAAAGACAACACGACCGCTATTAGACTCTTAGAATACACCCCCATCTACATACATCCCACTTGCTTATAACAAGCTTTTTGGAACCTTCTAGAATTAGGGTTTTACAAGGTCGTTTTTCATTTGACGTGTTAACGGAAAAACCTTGACATGTCAATGGGAAAAATCCTTGACGTGTCAACAAGAAAAAACCTTGACATGTCAACAAGAAAAAAAAACCTTGACGTGTCAATGTTTTTTTTTTTCGGGGGCAACCCCACATCTTGCTACGAGTGTACAATATTTGCATGATCAGTTGCCACAGACCAACATACATCCTATCAATAAATCGTATATAATTGCAAGGTTGAGACACATTTTCCCAACATTAATTTGGTTTCAGATCTGTCCTATTTTCCTAAGGACTGAGATCCAAGTCTAATTGACTCACCATTGAGGTTGAAAATCAATATTTACACCTTGTTATCTCTTTCATAATGAAATGCCCTTAGGGAAAGACACTAATAAAGAGAACACCCCCTTATTGTTCAGGGACTATCTTTCCCAACATTTCACATATTACAACTTTATATATAGTATAAATATGGGCCCAAACCATCATATAAATATATTTTGGCCCATTAATTAGTATATTGTATCTACTTTGCTACATGATGTATCATCTTGGAGGGGTCCTTGGACTAAGAGTATTTTTTTTGTGAATGCTCGAGGTCCTTTCATGAAAGTAATTTGATTAATTTTTCTATCAACTAAATTCCTAATTATCAAACATATATTTAAAATTTTACTATAATATGATCAAATGCAAGTAGGCAATCATTATAGTTACAAATGAAGATAAATAAAATATATATTCCATTGATTACAAAGGTTCAAGTACATTTTTTGTATAGTCCCTAGAGTTTGGATCTTCTCTTCTCTTGGTGAATAGATACAAAATTCTTAATCCATGACCACACTATGAGAAAACCAATAAGTCTTGGCTAAGAAAATCCAAGGTATACTCTATATACTTGGTTAAACGCGCTCTATAAGTCTCATCTCTAATTTTTTTTGTTTATTTTGTTGTCATAAAAGAGAATACTTTGTGCTAAATATCCATCTTCACAATGAATAAATAATTATATGAGGGAGTTGTTCAACCAACATACCCTTTCAATTCTTTACTTCCACTACTTGATTTATTAATCAAGTAAAAAATGTTGTTTCATTTAACAACTCTTTGGCCTATTTAATTCTTCAAAAGGAAAATTAATCCTTATTGCATGTGGGTTAAAAAATGTAATAAATGCAATGTGAATGTATACTCTATAATTATGTTTATTTGGTTTAATAGAGTGAACTTCAATTCATTGATCAAGTTGTGGAAGTGATTTGAACCTGCCTCAACCTCACATTACCTATGGATGTAAATAGAAAGTTAAATATAAAGAAAAGCCAAATTGATCCATCTTTCTTATGCATCACATCTTTTTATTTTTATTTCCTAACCCTATTCTCCTATTCCTTTTCCCTACCATGTTTAGAGTAGAGTGGATTAACACCAAAAGTAGGTTAATAGCACCCTTTCATTTGGAGAGTGTTAGCTTAGATAAATGGCATTCCCATTCAAATAAGTTGGCCTTCTCAAAATATTATGATCATGTTTTAGAAAAGACTATTAGTCATGGAAATTTTCTATGTTGGTTTCCCCAAAACTCACAAAATCTACAACACAAGCATACTCATCATTAGAATCTACTAAGTTTGGTAACTGATGTGATAAAGAACCCATCTTGTTCTACTATTTTTTGGTTAGAACCACACTCCTCTCCATTCTATCCACTCCCACTACCATGTGAATGGGTGAGATATAAGATTGAGGTTTCCCTCGTTCCACTCCCCTAGAATGTGTTAGGAGGCACAACACCTAGAATGCTACCAACAAAAAAATACCCCCTTTTACAAGCCTATGTATGATTATGAACCATTATGTTATTATATTTGGCTCCAACTCTCACAATTTGTACACTCTCTTCTTCACACATCAGAATTGGTTGTAGGTGACTTGAGATCTTACAAAGCTTCGATAAACCTGACACTTTATCTTCCACCAAAATATAGGCTTCACTCTCTCTCTCTCCTAGAACATACACTTCACTATATCAAGTTGATTATATACTTCACTCTTTTGTAGGTTGTATGATCTATTTTTTAATAATTCATTTGCTCCAAAGACTTCAACAATTCATGAGGGTTGTTTCTATTGATACAAATGTAAGATTCTACTTCAACTTGAGTGCCTATATGAAGCACCCAGGTCACAACTATTAGATTTCATGGTCACACTATAATTGCATAGGCTCTACAACCAAAACCAAACACAAAAGCTCACAACACATTTCAAACCAAAACACAACAAAATAACAGGAAGCTCTTTTTAGATGACACAAGATTATGCAAACCCTAAGGTGCTCCTACATCAATTTCAATGCACCAATACTTCATTCAACAAAATATCAATCTTTAAAACCATATTTTTGATACTTATTTTAGTATTTTTAAGTAACATCAAATTGTGCTCTAGCTCAAGTGGTTTATGAAGTGGCAACCAAAAAATACCTTGTAAAAGTATTGATGCTTAATTTTGTGTTTGTACCTTAGTACACATACATCTTAAGTATGTTGATGTTTCCTTTGTTTACTTGTACCCTTTTTTAAGTTGAAGAATCAATAGTTTTAAAACAAGTCAAATTATCCTTTTTAGCATAATTGAGATTGATCTATAAGAATATTTGAGCTAGTGTAACAAATTTGTTGATTGCTTGGACACAATAAGGAAGATGTATGCAATTAATTAATGAACACCAATTACAACGTAGAAGCATCCAGGTCTACAGGAAATCTTGCATCAACCAAAAATATTTCCTTTCAGTTTAGTTGCTTTTGGTTTTGGTAGTGTTTGTTTTGGTTAGTTGCTCAAGAGGATTTTCAGAAATAATTTGGGTAATATAATGATGTCACCTTGTAAAGGAGCCAAATAGGTGTCTGTAGGTCAAATTTGAGGAAGGGGGGACAAAAATTGGCTAAGTTATGGCTTTGCAGGTTTTTGGTGTGTTACTGGTTGTGGACTTTTCAATTGCTACGAAACTTGACTTGTGGGTGTTTGGTCTACTATGGAATTTTGTGAGAAGTTGTTATTGAACATACATTTTTCATCAGGTTCTAATACTTGGACTAGTTCGGATGTATTTTCCCACACGACCAATATCAAAAGGTTTGTCCACATTTGAAAAGATGTCTAGGTGAACCAAACTCTTTGTATCAGCCAAATACTTTTAGTTGGTTCTAATAACTTTCCCCACACAAACTGATATTGATGGTTCCCTTCGCACTTGCAAGAACTTTGAGGTCACATAACTTCATGAAGAAATTCCTTGTCCAATGAGATGTTTGCACATTACCCTTGGTCATTTGAACTCTTGTGGACATAAACAAGTGAACTGAACATTTATGATTTAACAAACCGATCTACATGAATAGTTTCATCGATGATTTCAGCATGACATCAGTCAATTTATGTTGGAAGATAACGTCACCATGTCCGAGTTGCAAATTTTTGCCACCAACTACACTTCAAGCAGAATTTCATGTTTGAACTAGTTAATTGTGATATTTTCACTTGCAATTACTTTTGTGGGTTTCCAACTTGCTTTTGCCCTTTTCGGACTCTCAACCTACTATGACACTTCAGTGTTTCCATAATGAACTGGTGGTTGTAATGCCCAAGATCAAAGTTTATTCATCTTCCTAGCCACTGTTGGATATAATGAAGATCTATGCAAACATTTTGGGATCTTTGATAAGGTTTAGAACGGTGATAGAGGGAAAGAAACACTTTGAATGTACTCCAATGACAGAATGTTTCCAAACATAGAGTTTGGATTCAAATTGTTCTATAAAAATTAGTTTGGCATTGAATAAATATCTCTAGTTGCATGATTGGGAAATTGAATAGGATTCCCTAACCACGACTACACCAAGTGGTATCAAAGCAAGGTTTTGAGAGCAATTTGGTTTGTTGTGCTTTTTTCCAAAGAGGAAACCCTAGAGAATTTTTATGTAGGTAAGTGAGAGAAATAAGAATACCTACAACTGTAGAGGGTCTATGAAGACATGATGCATAGAGGATGTGGACGAAGAGGACCAACACCATGGGTTGGTGATATGGCCATTGTTGAAATGTTAAGAGGAATTACAACAAGGTTGGAAGTAATAGAGGTGGAATAGAGATGAGGAGTACATGTTGAAGATGTTAGTGAAGATGATGAAGAAGAATTGGTAGAAAGAGGAGACGAAGCACATGAAGTAAATGAAGGAGAAGTAGACTAAAGAGAAGAAATATTCTTTTGAGCAATGTTCAGAATCAGTAGCAAACCATGGATTAATCCTCCACTTATAATGGCAATTTAAACCCAAAAGAAATCATAGATTGGATATCAAAAGTGGAGAAGTATTTTGATTTTCAAGGAATTGAATATGGTAGAAAAGTTAAATTTTCATGTACAAAGTTGAAAGGACATGCATCCCTATGGTGGGAACACTTGTAGGAAGAAAGACAAAGGAGAGGCAAAGATAAAATTAAGTCGTGGGATAGAATGGTGATCAAGTTGAAGGCTAAATTTTTGTCAACGGACTATAACTTAAGTTTGCTTAGAAATTTGTAGAACTTAAAATAGAAAGAATCTAGTGTAAAGGAGTATATAGAAGAGTTTTACAAATTCAACATTAGGTCAAGACATGTAGATGATGATGTGGAGAAGGTGTGTAGGTATATGAATGGTCTATGATTATCTATTCAAGATGAGATTAGCATGGTCGAATTGCAGATATAGAAGAAGCCTACCAATATGCCCTGAAGGCAAAAGAAAAACTAGCTAAGAAACAACATAACTCTAGAGGTAGAGGAAGGTTCCTACGTGGAAGAGGTTACCAAGGTAAACAAGAAGAAGCCAACACCTCTCAAGAAAGTTCCTACACTCAAGAAATTGAAGAGGAGGTTATCCCAAAGGCAAAGGGGACTATTCAAGAGGTAGAAGAAATTTTGGCAGAAGAAGAGGAAGAGGATTCACTAGTACATGTTACCAATATGGTGAAACTATACATAGGGCATTTGAATGTCCTCAAATACAATCTAGCAATAGTTAAGGAAAAGAAGCCAGAATTTATGTGGCCCAAGCACAAGATGAAAGTGTAGCTTCACCCATGTGAAGAAGATCTAGAAGATGGAGATTCACTGATGTTGAGGATAATTTTGTTAAAACCATAAAAAGAGAAAGAAGAACTGACACAGAGGAGAAATTTATTCAGAACGAAATGTAATTTTGGAGGCAAGTGTTGTAGATTTATCATAGATAGTGACATCATGACAACCTAGTATCAAAGGAAATGGTGGATAAGTAACAGTTGAAGAGGATGAAACATTTGAGTCCCTACAAAGTTTCTTGGTTACGAAAGGGACACCAATTACTAGTAAGTGAACAATGCTTGTTGAATTTTCATATAGGAAGTTACAAGGATGAAATAATGTCAATGAATGCATACCACATTTTGTTGGACAGACCTTGGAAATATGATAGGAAATCCATTCATGATGGCAGGATAAATTGTTATAAGATAAAGAAGAATGGGAAGGAGTATACATTAAATCCCATGAAAATGATGAGGAATTAGAGAAGAATCCTAGAGTTTTCTTGGTGACTAGGAAACAAATTTTAAAAGATTTGGAAAAGGAGAAGGCATGTCATGCTTTCATTCCTAAGCATGCAAAGGTTAGGAAAACATAGAAGAAATAGGAGGTACCCATGGAGGTACAAGAGATTTTAGGTGAATTTTAAGAGATTTTGATGAAGAAATTATCTAATGGATTACCACCAATAAGGAGCATAGGTCATTGCATGGACTTGATACCAAGGGCTTGTTTGCCAGAAAAAGTACCTTACAGAATGAATTCAATGGAGAATGAGAAGATAAACAAACAAGTACAAGAGTTGTTAGATAAAGGTTTGATCAAAGAAATTTTAACTGTGTGTTGTAACTATAGTACTCGCACCAAAAAAGAATGGAAAATGGTAGATGTGTACAAATTCAAAAGTCATCAACAAGATCACTATCAAGTGTAGATTTCCATTGCCCTGGATGGATGGCATGATGGATTGTTTGAGTGGAGCAAAGTAATTCATCAAAATTGACCTAAAGAGTGAATACCATTAAATAAAGATTTGAGGAGATGAATGGAAGACGACGTTCAAAACAATGGATGGTTTGTATGAGTGGCTAGTAATGCCATTTGGGTTGAAAAATTCCTGAAGTACCTTCATGCAACTTATGAATGAGGTACCAAAACCTTTTCTTAGTAAATTTGTGATTGTATATTTGGATGATATTTTGATATTTAGTAAAACACAAGAAGAGCATTTAATGCATCTTAGGGCAGTTTGGAAAAGGTTAAAAGAATAAAAGTTACTTGTCAATTTGAAGAAGCATAGTTTTATGAAGAAGGAACTAGTGTATTTAGGTTTGTGGTATCTGAAGAAGGGTTGAAGATGGACCCGGAGAAGGTCAAGACAATAGTAAATTTTCCTTCACCTAAGAGTATGTTTGAAGCCAAAGGTTTCCATGGCTTGGTGAGCTTATACTGGAATTTCATCATAAATTTTAGTGAGATATGTGCACCTATCATAGAGACTATGAAAGGTGATAGGAGAGAATTTCACTAGACAACTACAACAAAGAGGAGAGTTCTAGTTGTTGAAGAAGAAAGTGACAGAAGAACCAATGTTGATGTTACTTGATTTTAGCAAAGTATTCCAGGTTGACTATGATCTTAGTGGTAGTGTGATTGGAGGAATTTTAACTTGGGAAGGAAGATCCATTGCTTACTTTAGTGAGAAGTTAAATGAAGCAAAGAGGAATTATTCAGTATATGACCAAGAATTCTATGTTATAGTGTAGGCAGTGAAGAAATGGAGACATTATTTGTTGCTTAAGGAAGGAATTTGTGCTATATACAGACCACCATGCCTTGTAGTTCATCAATAATCAAGGTAAGTTGAACTAGAGACATATGAAATAGGTGGAATTCTTACAAAGTTATAATTTTGTTTTGAAACATAAAGTGGTAGTTCCAATAGGATAGCAGATGCATTTAGCAAATGTTTGTTGATGAATGAGTTAAGGGTAAATGTTGTTGGTTTTGATGCAATGAGGGAGTTGTATCCAGATGATCTAGATTTTAAAGAAACATGAACAGCTGGTAAGAGTCTAGTGGAAAAGGATAGGATTCCATGGTCGAAGTATTTCATTGAGGATGATTTATTGTTCAAGGGTAAGAAGTTATGCATACCTAGGGGTTCAATGAGGGAGAATTTGATAAGAGAGAAGCATAGTGGAGGTCTAATTGGACATTTTTGTTAGATAAAACAACATTATTAAATGAAGGTTAGTATTGGCTTGGAATGAATGTAGATGTAAAGAAGATAGTGCAAGGATGTAGAATTTTCCAACATGCCTTAGGAACAAGGCAGAATACAGGATTGTATTATTCATTGCCTATACTAAAAACTATGAGAGTACATTAGCATGGATTTTGTTTTGGGATTACCTCAGACACAAAGAGGTAATGATTCTATTTTGTTGTAGTTGACAAAATTTCAAAGATAGTGCATTTTATACCATGTCAAAAAAGTAATGATGCTTCCCACATAGCAAATTTGTTTTCAAAGAGGTAGTTAGGTTGCATGGATTGCCTAAAGAGTATTGTCTCAGATAGGGAAACTAAGTTTGTTGGCCATTTTTGGTAAACACCATGGAAGAAGTTGGGAACTAAGTTAGGGTTTAGTTCAACCTATCATCCCCAAATTGATGGGCAAACCAAAGTTGTGGATAGGAATTTGGGAAATTTGTTGAGGTGTTTGGTAGGTGAAAAACTAAACCAATGGGACTTGATATTGACTTAGATAGAGTTTGCATACAATAATTTAGTCAATCAGAGTGTTTGGAAAAGTCATTTTTCCATTCTTTATGGATTTAGCCCAAGGAGTGTTGATGAGTTGAGGGATAGTGCATATTTGAACAAAAAGAGTTTTGTGGTAGAGGATTTTTCCAAATACATTAATGAGTTGCACAAGAAAGTGAAGGAGAACTTGGAGAAGTGTGTCATCAAATATAAAGAACATGTTGATATGCACAAAAGGTAGCAAGAATTTAAGTTGGCGATATGGTTATGGCACATTTGAGGAAGGAGAGGTTCCCACATGGAATATACACTAAATTGAAGTGAAATAAGATGGGCCCATGTAGGGTTTTGAAGAAGATTTCATCCAATGCATATGAGATGAACTTCCAACAGGGATAGACATATCTCTCATCTTTAATGTTGTTGAGTTGTATAAGTATCATGAAGGGGAGACAAGTACACAAGGGGATCCACTCGCAAACTTGCACAATGCACAAGAATGGATACGTCAATTGTCTGAGAAGAAGTTTGAAGACAAAGATAAGGTGATTGGTTTTTGAGTGGCAAAGATAACCAAAGGGAAAGAGTACATGGAATACCTAGTTTGTTGGAAGAACAAGCCTATAAACAAGGCCTCTTGGATGAATATTGCAGATTTGACTGTATGGAATGCCAATTCCAAACTTGGCAAAATGTTTGTGACTTACAAACTCATGGAATATTTCATTTGCTCAGTGTGTCTAATGCAAGAGCATCTAGGTCCATAGGCAATCTTGCATCAACCAAAGATATTTCCTTTCAATTCAATTGCTTTTGGTTTTGGTAGTGTTTGTTTTGATTAGTTATTCGGGAGACTTTTGAAAAATAATTTGGGCAATCTAATGATGTCACCTTGTAGAGGAGCCAATGGGTGTCTGTAGGTCAAATTTGAGGAAGAGGGGACAAAAATTGGATGTTATAGCTTTGCAGGTTTTTGGTGTGTTATTGGTTGCAGACTTTTCAGTTGCTACAAATCCTATCTTGTGGATGTTTGGGTTGTTATGGACTTTAGCGGGAAGTTACTGAATCGACTATTTTCATCTTCTAATGTTTGGACCGAGTCTAATATGTTTTCTCACATGATCAACATTAAAAGGTTTGTCTGCATTTGTGAAGATGTATTAAGTGAACTAGACTCTTTATATTAGCCAAATGCTTTTAGCCGATTCTGATACCTTTCCCCGCACAAACTGATATTGATGGTTCCTTTTGCACTTGCAGGAACTTTGAGGTCATCTAACTTCATGTGGAAATTCCTTGTCCAACAGGACATTTATGGATTACCCTTGGTCATCTGAACTCTTGCAGACATAATGAAGTGAACCGAACATTTACGAGATGACAAACTAGTTCAAATGAATAGTTTCGACAATGACATCAATTGATTTTTGCTAGAAGATGACATCACCATGTCCAAGTTGCAAATTTTTACTGCCAGCTGCACCTAAAGAGGAATTTCATATTTGAACTCGCCGATTGCAAGATTCACTTGCAACTACTTTTGCAAGTTTCCTGCTTGCTTCTGTACTTTTGCAAGTTTCTTGCTTGTTTCTATACTTTGTAAACTCCCGACCTGCTAATGCAGTTCTACATTTCTACAACGAATTGGTGGTTATAATGGCCACAATTGAATCCAATTCATCTTCCAAGCCACCAATGAATATAATGAAGATTTATGCATGCATTTTGCGATCTTTGTCGAGTTATAGAATGGTGATAGAGGACAAGAAACACTCTAAATAGACTCCTGTGATTGAATTTGTAACTAGACTTAGGGTTTTTTGTTCAAATTATTTTGTAAACATTAGTTTGGTATCGAATAAATGTCTTTGGCTACATGATTGAGCAATTCAATAGATTATGTGACCATAGCTGCACCAAATTACCTCTTTTACAATAATTCAATTTTTTATTTTGATAAATTACCTACTCAAGTGGATAGTTTAATTAAGGATAAATCAACTTAATTTGCCACATTTGATGCACTTAATTGATCTTTTTAAGACGCAATCAAACAATATATGGCCTTCATTGATCTAATTGAGTTTCAATTTATCAAATCCATTGCACTTAAAAAGAGAAGAGAAGAAAATTTTGAAAATTTTATATTATTTACTTTGGCATATAATTATGCCACTCATCTTGAAGTTAAACTTGTTAGAAAATGCAATGAAATAGAATAAACTAAAATTATTATGTTGGATTAAGATGTCTCTACCGCCAATTTTAACCCAAAAGGATGTATGTTTCCTATTACATTACTAAGAATTATAGGTTCTTGCCCTAGTATTATAATTAGTCGCTTTTTTAAATGTATATATATGGTAGCATAAACTACGTCATGTTTAAATTTTTTAACATGGTACCAAACCTAGATTTTATACTATCAATGATATAGTTTGCCAATACTACTACAACCTCATTGCTTAACCAAAGAAGATCCTATTTAATTATAATATATGTTAGTTTGAATAAAACTAAAGAATGTTACAAATCGTATTAAAAAGCTAAGCGAATTGTCCAGCCTCACAAGTGTTCCCAAATAAAAGAAGAGTCGAAAAGGACGAACAATCCTAGAAACAATACACAAAATTGAACAATCTTGGAAACAATACACAAAAACATATAAAAATTGAACCCTGAAAACAATACATAAGCCCTCCCAGTTTCCCAAATAAAAGAAGAATTGAAAAGGTCGAACAATCCTAGAAACAATACACAAAATTGAACAATCTTCGAAACAATACACAAAAAACTTACAAAAATTGAACCCTGAAAACAATACATAATCCCTAAAAAACTTGACAAATCCTGAAAATAATAGACAACAAGAACCCTATAAATTTTATGTAGCATCAAACGAGACTAGCTCACATCACAATGACATAAAAACCAACTCTAAAAGACCTTTCAAAATGCAAAACAATCTACAGCAGATAACAAGGTTTTACTGATATCGATATGGTGTATTCTTTAAGAGTTTTGTATCAAACCTGAAAGCCATCGTGATTGCACAGCCCAAAATATCGTCTGTGCAGAGCAGAGTTTATTACAAAGTGGACGTGGTTTAAAATGGCAATATTTGGTCTTCCATAGATAATTTCTAGTGTTGTAAGAAGCCTGTATTAGTCTCTAATAACTGTCCACAAGAGCTTGTATTGGTCTACCTTTACTGCTCAAGAGATTGTAAACTATCTGCAATATATATAAAAATGTCCAGAAGTAGTGTAATTAACATGAAAACATCCTAACCTGTTAAAATTAGTTTCCTATGCAACCTACATATATAAAGCTCAGCAGAAGGTTTACTATTGAGACATTTTAGTATTGCGGCATGCAAAGGAAACAAGAGTCACAGTTAGCTTTATTCATTTGAATTTTGACGATCTTCAAATTTCCAAGCACTATTAAGCAGAGTACTTGTAACAGGAATTTATCGTTACCTCTCAAAATCACAACACAAAAAATACAATAATACTGATACTGACTGGGATCAGAACGATAAAAATGGTGTAAAAACAAGTTTAAATGCAATTATTGTGGTATCATCTATTCAATCGCTCTCTTCCAATGTAAATCATTGATATGTTTTAATGTTAGGATCAATGATGGATATCATCAAGTAAATTCAAAATCGTGCATTCTAAGGAAGCCATTATTACACAAACAGGATCAACACTGCCCATGGATGATACTCTGCATGGATTCACAGTTAGAGCTAATCATTCTAATTTGAAGATTTTCAAAGCTCCAATAAGTAATCAGTAGTAGGAATATACCATTACCTTTCAAGTTCACAACACAAAAAATATCATACTATTGATATCAGTGGAATAAATAACCACAGGAATGATGTACTAATGAATTTAAATGCAGTTATTGCAACACATTCATTCCACCATACTCTTCCAATGTAAATTGCAGATATGTTTTTAATATCAAGCTCAATGAATGATATTATAAGGCACAGTAATATCTTTTAGTATTTTACAAAGTTTAATGTTCAATTGATTCAAAATCTTGCATTCCCAGGAAGCCGTTATTACACAAACAGGATCAAACACAACCCATGGATAAACTCTACACGGAACTTTTAAAGTTGCCTGGCTCCTCACATTTGTTTGTTTGAAATTTATTGTTTGCTGAATACCACTACGCCGCAACAGGACCTGCACAAGCTATGGCTGGAGCACTTTGACCTTTCTTAGCTGAGCTGTACTTCTTAGTAATGAATCTGAAACTCAATGTGTTTTAATAATCAGTAAAGTCTTAATAAATGAAATGAGAATTGAAAATTGGTATATTCTTATGGAAATTAGTTCACCTAAAGAAATCTCTCCATAAAAGCTCAAAGGTAAGCCAATTTAATCCACCATCAGAACCAGAAGCTTTTCCAAGAGATGATGAAATGGAACTGAATTCAACAAAGATGCATCCCAGTTAGCCATGATTGGTTTTGAAATTACTGCATGAGACTTAAAATAGATGTAAGTATTAAAAAAAGTCTTCAAACTTTCTGTTTGAGTATCACTTCCATGCATTTTATGATGATCAATGCCAAAGGAGAAGAAAGACTCACCTATTCTTGTTTTTCTTTAGCTCCTCAAACATGTAACGTGGTGAAAGACACCCCATTGCCAACCAAGGTGAGATTTTACATGAAAAGTTAGCACCATAAAGACTATCTCCAGAGCCATCCTTGCCAGCCTTCTGGGGCTGCCCTCTATAGTCACTGGCAAACATTTTTAGCCTCTGCAAGGCTTCTGTTTCACCTCCAACAAGTGATGCATTTGCAGTAGATTTGCCACTCTGCAAGAAATCACAATACCTTATATAAAATAGATGCACACAATGAAACAACTTGCATTCATGTGCCATATCTGCATTGACCAAAAAGATCTAAACCTCACAATTGGGAGACTATAGGTGCCAAAATATTGATCAACACCTTGCATTACAAGAATTATGTATAATGCTTGGCTCAAAATTCAAATAACAAAGTTAACTGACATAATAAATCATCAAAATCCTGATGAACACTATGAAATAAAGTGAGGAAGTAAATTGTTTAAAGCTGAAACCATAAAGCAATCAACGGGCCCAGGTGGTATATTCAACAAAAGCATAAACTTAGGCTAGAAAACCCAAATATTGCTAACAATAAAAATGATGATGCAATATTATCATTTGTTTACATGATTTTAGCTTCAGATATAGTCACAAGATTTGAAGTTGTCTTTTCTTTCATCAAAGATAAAATTCAAAAAGGACCCAAATGAAAATATGGAAAAACATGCCAAAATAAATAATTATTTCTAAATGTTAAAATTGTCTACATTAGTTTATCAAAAAAATTCACAAAACCTTGAATTCGACGAGAAAAAATTGCAAAACTAGCTGCATATTGAAAATTTAATTCAATGTAAATCCAGAAATTCAGGTGTAATGGACTTCATATGTTTTGAATTAGTTCAACAATTCAATAACTGAAACAGCACTCAGGAGCATTACCTTTGAGTTTCAGCTTATGTTGATGCAGAATCCCCCAATTGAAGAACATTTGAAGAAATGGCAAATATAATATTCAAGCTCTTACTACCACAGAAGTTATAAAATGTGAAATGAAAGAAGAAAGTAGAATAAGGAATGATTTGGCAAGCATTTTCCAAATCACCTAAATAAGATACAGGAGAAAAAGAAAACCTATATTGAGGGATATATGCAGGACAAATTTGCAAAAACAAGCGTTTTGACTTTGAACTAAGAAACTAAAAGAAGAAAAGCTGAAGGAACAACTAAATAATCTCTTGAGAACAGAACAGACCTTCCTAAATAAATGGTCAAATGGTCGAAACTCAAAAGAAATAGGTCAAAATAGAGACCTCTTTCATATATCCAAATTTGTAAGAAGAGATTACAGAAACAATATAACCTAATGGAGAATTAATCACTGAATCAGATATTTAAAAAGATGATTGTCCAATTTTATGGCAAGTTGTTAAGGGAAGAAGATGTGGATCAATGGGCATGTCAGGAAGGGGTAATGACCAGTTAATGGCCTTAGTGACAGAGGAAGAGGTTAAAGCTACTGATTTTTACTGTTTTTCATTAGGAGCTCACAAGACCCCAGGACCTGATTGCTTCCGAGCAGGCTTCTATAAAAAATGAAAAAATAAAACAAGAAAAATGAAGGCTGTTCTGAAAGAATATAACTCAACCTCTTTCCCTAATCCCAAACAAAGAGAATGCAGAACACTTTGCTGTCTTTAGACCAAACAAATTCATCAGCCCATCACAAGTAACAGCTAATAGATTAGAAATACATGTCCCAACACCAGCTTAAAACTTGCAAGACTTTCAGTGTGAAGTGTTGGGGGAATAGGTTCTTCAGGGAACCTTTACACATATTTCATGGTTGTATATAGCATAAAGAGTTCCATCAAACCCAATACAAGACAAAGGAAAGTTGGCCCTTCTATTTCATAATCAAACGAATCGAGCAATAAATGTTTCTTACATGATTACATGTGGTGCAAAAAAGTGTACATATCCCAATTTTTCTTTCAAAGAGGCTTGAAGAGGAGAAGAGTGGGGTACAGGGATTATACCTTTTACACGCATACTATATCCCAAATGCATCACATTCATGATTCAACAATGAAGGTTTTAGAAATCTCTGGAATTGCAAGAACAGGCATGGTGCACATGGCTTGTTTCAGTTTCTCAAATGCCATGGTGGCTGCCTCATTGCAATGGAATGAGTCCTTTGATAAAGTTTTTGAGTTGTACTGCTAGGCTGCTGCAATTTAACAAATTGGTAATAGTGACTAGTAAGCCATAAGAAGCCACATATGATCTTAAGGGTGCAAGGCACTTTCTGTTCTATCATGGCCTTGATTTTGTGAGGGTCGACCTTGATGCCTTCATGTGAAACAATGTGACCCAAGTACTCCACATCATTGACTCCAAAAGCACATCTAGAAGATTTCACATAAAGTTGATGTTGTTCAGGAGTTTCCAAACCCTGATGCAAAAGCACATCTAGAAGATTTCACATAAAGTTGATGTTGGTCAAGAGTTTCCAGACCCTGATGCACATGATTCAAGTGTTCTATGTATTCCTCCCATGATTTGCTATAGGTTAAAATATCATCAAAGACATACAACCCACACCTTGTCGTTCAACAAAGAAAACCATATGTCCAATGTCCCACCCAAATCCAATCTTTGACCTGTCTTATTTTTGTCAGGAGTTTTTCCTGCAATGTATGAATTCTCGTTGGGCTTGACAGCATAGAATTTCACCTTTGGCGCAACTTCAACTAGATGATTTTAGACTAAGGTTTCTTGTTGGGCTTTGTAAATGTAATCAAATCTTCTATCAAACTAGGAGCCTAAGTATTCTAAGATAATTCTAAGTATAAGAATTCTATTCAAAATTCTAAGTCAGATTTATTTCTCTTATGCTAAATGTGCTGATTGCAGAACATTTATAAATTTCAATGTTTGCATATCAATGAGGGAACCACCTTATATATGTTGGAGACCCGCCTCTAAGAGACGCGTCTCATGAGAGGACGTGTCCCTTTGGGCGCGCGGGCTCCAAGCATAACCGACTAACATTCGGTTAACAAACTAACACACATATAACCTTATATACGTGGCGGATATATATTATATGAGTTCCGATTTTATTCAATGCAGAATTTGAAAATCATTTATTATTTCAAATCTTATGCATGCTTATAAATTCGAACTACTTATTTTTCAGAAATATTTATATGAAGAGTAATTTTGATCACATATAAATGATGATGATGTAATCAGCGATCATCATTTATATCTAACCGAAGCTAACTTTCATCAACACTCCCTCTTAGCTAGGGAAGATATTTCAAATCAAATAAGTAGGGATATCACCTTCACACGTGATATCGAAGATATGATATGATATCTCAACATTGTTAAGTCACATGACATTCTTCATAACACATCTTCATTATGGTATGTGCACTAACATCAAGTCACATGATGTCTACCATAATTCATGGCAAATCCACGGATATATAATTATCCACCATGATTATCTCTTAAGGATCACTATGATCTTCAGATGACATCAAGTCCCATGATATCCATCAAAGTGTCCAAGAGATACTATCATGACATGTCCATAGATATCAAGTCACATGATATCTATCATGATAGTTCAACTCATCATTGTAGAGTCGTCACTTTACAATGTCAAATACAAGTGTTCATTATTAGAAAGATCGTCACCTTTCAATAATGTACACAGGGGGAGTAGGCCCATAAGGTCATGGAGTCACACACATGACAAAAGAGTTTACACATTAAACATCTTTACATATATTAGTACAACTTTTATAAACAATTTGAATTTCAACATAATATCAAATTACATTTCAACCATACCAAGTTTCTTCCTGAAGTGCTCTACCTTGATTCGGAGAGAGGTTTGGTGAGAATGTCTGCTGTTTGATCATTTGTACTAACATACTCCAACTGGATCACTTTCCTTTCCACCATGTCTCTTACATAATGATAGGGGATCTCAATGTGCTTAGATCTATCATGGAAGACAGGATTTACAGAGAGTTTGATGCAACTCTGATTATCACAATGAATGATTGTAGGATTCAAGGGCTCACCAAAGAGTCCTACAAGCAATTTACGAAGCCAAACTGCTTCTCTTGCCCCCATAGAGGCTGCAATGTATTCAGGTTTTGTTGAGCTTTGTGCAACTGAAGACTGGCTTTTGCAAATCCAGGAGATCATAGCCGATCCTAAACTAAAGCAACATCCTGATGTGCTTTTCCGATCGGTTACACTTCCAGCCCAATCTGAATCAGAGTATCCATGTAGATCTAGTTGGTCACTTCTATAAAGAAGACCATATCCAATAGTGCCTTGAAGATATCTCAAAATATGTTTTGCAGCCATTAGGTGAATTTCCTTTGGCTCACACATGAACTGGCTGAGAACATTCACTGCATAGCAAATATCAGGTCTGGTGTTAACCAGATACATCAAGGATCCAATCATTTGTCTATATAGGGTTAGATCTGCACACTTGGATTCTGCTGCTGCTTCTTTCAGTTTGTGAAGGTTGGTTTCCATAGGTGTAGACATGGGTCTACAGTCCAACATTCCAAATCTTTTCAGAATATCAATAGTATACTTTCCTTGGTTTAGTATAATGCACTCTGATTTCTGCCATACTTCCAAACCTAGGAAGTAGTGTAGAATGCCCAAGTCTTTCATGTCAAATTCGGAAGTTAGATCCTTCTTTCCTTGAGCAATGAGGTGATCTTCTCTTGGCATCAACAGGTCATCAACATATAAAATAATTATTAACATATCACCTTTGATTACCTTGAAGTAGAGATTAGGGTCTGCATCATTTTTGGAAAATCCTAGTCCCAAGAGGTAGCTATCAATTCTTTCATACCAGACCCTGGGAGCCTGTTTAAATCCATAGAGAGCTTTCTTTAGTCTGCACACATGTGAGTCAGGTTTATGTATCACAAAACCTTCAGGCTGTTCCAGATAGACTTCCTCTTCAATGGTTCCATTTAGGTAGGCAATTTTTACATCCATTTGATGGATCTTCCAGCCTTTAGCTGCAACAATGGCTAACACTGCTCTCACAGATGTGTAACAGGAAACAGGTGCAAATGTTTCTTCATAATCAATGCCTTTCTTTTGAGAAAAACCTCTTGACACAAAACGTGCCTTATGTTTTTCTATACTGCCATCAGCAACATGCTTGATTTTGAAGAGCCATTTGGAAGAGCCAACATATTTCTCTTTCGGTCTAGGCACTATATCCCATACATCATTCTTTAGAATGGACTGATATTCCTCCGTCATTGCATCCTTCCATGCTTGATGTCTGAAAGCTTCTGTAACACTGACAGATTCTGAATTTATGATGTTGTTCATTAGAGCAACATAGCTAGAGAACCGTTTGGGTCTTTTACTTTCCCTAAACGTTCCTTTGGGTGCTAAATGATTCTCGGCTTCTTTGATCATCTTTCTAGCCCAAAGTGGCCTCTTTCTGCCGTTGTCATTTGTATTCTCATCTAAAGTAGATTGAGGTTCATTTGGCATTTCCTCAGGACACTCCCTCTAAATCTCAGGAATAGGTTCCATTTTAGGTACTCTAGGGGAATAGGTTTCTATCTCACTAGAACTTCTTGCCCTTTTGAATGCAATGTCTTTTTCAAAGATGACATCTCTGCTCAATTCAATTTGTTTTTGCCCGGGTATGAAAATCCTGTAGGCTTTGGAGGTTTCAACTATATCCCACAAATACCCCTTTCTTTCCGAAAGGTTCTAGTTTGAATCTCTTCTCTTTGGGCACATGAATATAGACAGGGCAACCAAAAATCCTAAAATGACTAATATCAGGTTTTATGCCGATAAAAGCTTCTTCAAGAGTTTTGTTATCTAGATGAGAATGAGGACATCTATTTTGAATGTAGACAGCAGTTCTAGAGGCTTCTACCCAGAAAGAAGTTTCAAAGTTCTGGTCAAGCAACATTGCTTTGGCAGCTTCTATAATGGTTCTATTTTTCCTTTCAGCAACCCCATTTTGTTGAGGGTTGTAGGCAACTGTGAACTCCCTCTTAATTCCTGCACTCATGCAGAATTCCTTAAAAATTTCAGAGGTGTATTCTTTCCCATTGTCTGTCCTCAAGATTTTTATTTTCTTCCCGAAGAAGTTTTCAGTAAAGGCTTTGAACTCTTTGAACCTTTTGATGATTTCTATTGACTCTTTACACTTAAGGAAATAGATCCAGATTTTCCTAGAGAAGTCATCTATAAATATGACATAGTATAGAAATCCTGCTTTAGAAGGTACAGACATGGGTCCACATAAATTAGAGTGAACCAGTTCTAATACATTTTGGGTTTTCCTCAAGCTATTGTGAAAGGATCCCTTTGTATTCTTTCCTAGGGCACAACCTTTACAAGTTCCTTCATGAGATGGTTTTAACTTAGGTAAGCCTATTACAAGTTTTTCCACAAAAGGTAGGGCACGGAAATGAAGGTGTCCTAATCTTCTATGCCAAATCTCATTTGAATCAAAAGTGTCAAGGGTAAGGGCTTGCTTAACCTCAGTGCATAGTTTGTAAAGATACCCTTGTCTTAAACCTATGGTTTGGGCTTTCTTGATAGTTGAGTTCTTAGGCCATGCTAGGACTTTCCCATCCATAAAGGTAACTCTATATCCATTGTCTTCAAGGGCAGAGATGGATATTAGATTCCTCTTTATTCCAGGTACAAATAAGACTCCAATGAGTTGAAGAGAAAGACCAGATTTCAATTTGATGGAGCAAGTTCCAACCCCTTTTACAGGGTGTATAGAATCATCTCCAATGGTTACTTCTTCATCAGTCTTTTCAGTCATAGTGTCAAGGTGTTCTTTGAACCCTGTGATATGTCTAGAGGAACCACTATCAATTACCCAATTGTGGGTGTTGTTTACCCAATTGTGGGTGTTGTTAGATACTTGACTAGATAAGGCTGTATAGAACACAAAGTTCTCAACTTCATGATCTGAATTTGACTTTCCTACTTTGGCAAAAGATGCTTGTTGCTTTGATCTGTCAGGGCACTTCATTGCATAGTGGCCATATTGATCACATCTAAAGCATTGTACTTGAGAGATGTCTTTCTTCTTAGAAGATCCCTTTCCATTGGAATTTCTCTTTCTTTTAAAAGATCCTCTCTTGAAGGAGTTTTTCTTACTCCTTTTATTAGATGTTGTGTTGAGTACATGAATGTCTTCATCTATGTTCTTCTGTTTATTTTCTTTTGTTGAGAGTCTTGTTTCCTCTTGAAAGCGGTTTGTTTTTAGCCTATCAAACTTGGGGAGTTTAGATCTCGCACTTATTCCTTGAACAAATGACTCCCATGAGTTTGGTAGGCCTCCTAGTGCAATTAGAGTTAACTCTTTGCTATCAATCTGATATCCAATTGTGGATAGTTGATCCCTTAGTTCAATGATCCTCATGAAGTATGCATTAATTGTTTCTCCTTTGTTTATTTGAATATTGTTGATTTGCCTCTTTAATGCAAGAGTCCTACTGGTGTTGTTGATCTCATAGGTGCTCTTAAGAGATTTGAACATTTGATATGCAGTTTCATGTTTTGCTAGAATGGGCACTATATGATCCCTAACTGCATCTACTAAGATTTTCATCGCCTTTTCATTGTTTTCAATCCATTGAGTTTTCTCAAGATCAGCCTCTGGTTCCCTTTTGTTTTCTCTCACAAGTGAGTAACTTATTCTCTTTAAGAATCATCATCATTCTAAATTTCCATGATGTGATGTTGTTTGCTTTTGCAAGACGATCTTCAAATCTGATCACACTTGACATTATGAAGAATGTGATGTGAATTCGATTTAAAAATACGAATTTTTCCTAAGCAATCTAATATCTAGATTTGATTTGGATTCACTCAACTTGGCTCTGATACCATGTAAATGTAATCAAATCTTCTATCAAACTAGGAGCCTAAGTATTCTAAGATAAGTGTAAGAATTCTATTCAAAATTCTAAGTCAGATTTATTTCTCTTATGCTGAATGTGCTGATTGCAGAACATTTATAAATTTCGATGTTTGCATATCAATGAGGGAACCACCTTATATATGTTGGAGACCCGCCTCTAAGAGACGCGTCTCATGAGAGGACGTGCCTCATGAGAGGACGTGTCCCTTTGGGCACGCAAGCTCCAAGCATAACCGACTAACATTCGGTTAACAAACTAACACACATGTAACCTTATATACGTGGCAGATATATATTATATGAGTTCCGATTTTATTCAATGCAGAATTTGAACATCATTTATTATTTCGAATCTTATGCATGCTTATAAATTCGAATTACTTATTTTCCAGAAGTATTTATATGAAGAGTAATTTTGATCACATATAAATGATGACGATGCAATCAGCGATGATCATTTATATCTGACCGAAGCTACCTTTCATCAACAGGCTTGACAGCGTAGAATTTCACCTTTGACGCAACTTCAACTAGATGATTTTAGACTAAGGTCGACCTTATATCCAAAAATTCAAAGAGCTAACACATAAAAGATTTTTGAGAACTTTCCAAAAATGTAAAGAAATCAAAATAAATTTTAAAAATTGTTACCAGCAAAGCAAAATTATGAACACACCAAAATCAAAATAATTCACTCAAAATTGATTATAGACATAAGGCTGAAAATTGGAATATAGCTTCCTGGAATGAATCTGCAACTTCCCAAAAAAATTGCAAAATCTGGGCAGTTCTTCAGAATTAGTACTTTACCCACTTTTGTCCAAACCAGAGCTCTAATACCAATTGAAATGAAATTATTATATCTCTCAAGTATAGTCACAGATATAGAACACAATATGATGGACGCTAAAGCAGAATATAGAGTATATAACCAAGCCACTTCAAGGGGGCAACCTCCACAACCTTATAATAAGAATTTGGAAAAATAATATGGGGGGAGCCTTGCTAATCCTTATTTTTAGACATAATTAGGTAAGGTCACACCCCTTTGTCCTAACTAGGTCAGCCTAAAGAAACAACAACTAATGATGAAAATATAAATCTTAAGTGTGACATAAGTTGGCCCACACATATATCTATACACATTGCAGGCTAAGGGTGTAGCAAGGTATGTCAAGTCCCACAAATTACAAAGGAAAAGACTTTTAAAAGGGATGAATCAACAATATCATGGATCTCTACCTCTTACACAAGGTCAAGGGGCATACGAAAGAACAAGCAGCCCAACAATGATAAAGGAAAAGATGAAGCCTTTTGAGACAAATCACAAAAGAAACTCCTTTTGCACAAGTATAAAAGGTGAAGGAAAATCTGATTATGCATCTTGAAATACCATCTTATAAATGGAATTGGGGAAACTTAGGGTTGAATGTATTTGAGCATAGGATGTAAATGAGGTATATAACTCCAATTGACCTGCTCACTTGCTTCATAGGGGAGAATGATTTGAGGGTTAAGAATCAAATGCATCTTGACAAAGGGACTAAAGGTGACTCACTCAACATAGATGACAAACAAATTTTTGTAGTAATGCTCTCAAACTTGGATAGCAAATTTAAGGATAACAACTCCACAAAATCGAAGTCGATCTTTTGGCAAGGAAGAAATCATTGAGGACCATCCGATGGTTTTGCACATACTCATGCCCTTTTGCAAGCCCATCAACCTCTCAACTCATTGCCCACTACTTTGTTGTGGTCTCATTTCTCAAAACTTAGATATGAGGAGGCTCCAATGTCTTTGAATCCTTTGGCAACTATATACAGGCATCATTTCAAGTTTATGGTTAAATGTGACAAAAGAATGGGTAGGAACATGAGAGATTTATCATCACACACAAGATATTCATGAGATTCAAAATCTCAATCTAGAAGTCCTATTTAGATATCTTATCTCAACAGCCTTGAGGACCCAAGTATCTCAAAACAACAACAATAAAAATCAATTATAGGATTTATTGATATCCAACACATTAAACCATATCCTACAGCAACTACACAAACCCAACCCCAAATAGTTGTGTCTTCATCCAAGCATCATATGGGGTGTGAATGCTAGTAATAACTCATAACCAGGCCACAAGCAAGGGTCTACAAACTCTATTTAATCTCACAATTCAAAAGCATGCCTTTCACTTAACACTCCATATCATACTTTGTTTATTGCTTGTCCCATTCCAGTTCAATTGTTGGCTAGCAAAGAAAAAAAGTCCATTGAAAGAGCAAGAATTGTAGACTGCGATTCAAAATTTAAAGGTACTAGTGCTATTTATGGGGCAGAAAGAGATCTTTAGACTTTCAATGGATTTAATGGGGTTGAAAATCTAGCTTACTATGGGAGTGGCTTGTCTACTACTTATGCATATGGGGCCAAGTAGTTGAGCTCATAACATATCTATAATAGGAGGGCTCATTTACTACCACAACCATGAGAATTGAGACAATGCATGTGTGCCTGAGACAATGCTTATTCCCAAAATAGCAACACAATCTTGCCTCCATACACCAACAATAAGCTTGGCCATATGAAGAAGCAATGCTAGGGATGGAACATAGAATTTGTCTCACTGATAACTACAAAATTTGTTATTCCCATTCAATGACATGAGGTGTCGGTTTGAGTGGGTGCATGACATGAATGATGGGGCAAACCAAACAAATTAAGCAAGGGATAGGCTTGAGTGTGTGCAGGACATTAGCAATGTGATGAGCCAAACAGAGTAAACATGGAATATCTTTTACCATGGGGTTATTCAATTGGTAACTAAGACAGTGATGTTATGCCACATTGAGAGAGCACAGCAACAGGAAGTGGCAAGGCAGTATGTCAATGGAGTTGTCAGATTTGAGCAATTAACATTAGAAAATAGCAGTTGGTGTTAGGAAAAGGGAAACCGAAAAGGAAAAGATCCTTGCGTGGCAAGAAATTGCAGTATTGGAAGGTAAATTGGAGTACCGGAAGGTAGGTGATAGCAAATTGATGTGGCAAGAGTAGACACAAAAACTGAAGTATGAAATGCCAAATTACATTGGTGACCAAGAGAGTAACCAACCAAACAAAGTCAAACCCCGACATTTTCATGGAAGTTCAAGGAACATCTTGAACATCATGAACCAGAAATCCCAAGGGCATATCTGGGAATTAATATGTAGCAAAAATTATCCAATGAGGCATGGAGGAGAAACCTAGAGGGGAGTACAAAGGATGAGATATAAGAGGAAGAATAAAGAGAAAAACTGCCATTTTTAAAAATCCATTCATGCATTTTGAAATAGGAAGCATCCAAGATGCAAGATTTGGTGAATCAAAAGGGGAAAAGAAATCAAGAGAAGTGCAAGAAGGTGGAAGGAAGGAGAAGCGCAGTGAGAGAACACGAAGGAGAAAAAGAGAAAACAAAGGTAGTAAATTGTTCTGATCAATGCTTGTTTAGTGGCGATTAAGTGTCAACTCAATCTAATCAAGTGCCACCTTGCCTTACTTGACTGAGTTAACTCACCTCTTGATTGGGATTGGTGAGTAACTGATGACCTCTTGGACCTGTGTCATCCTCAACTCATGCATCCAAGAAGCCTCTGTATTTGTACTTTAGTCTTTGTAACTTGCTTTGTTATATTAAACATTGAGTATCTTTTTTTTATTTCCTATTTTGTAACTAGCTCATAGGCATTAAATTTTGGGTAGATTGGTTTATGACAAATTCTAACACAATAGAAGCTCATTAGGTCATGGGAATGCATGCACAAGGAAATCAAGTGCCATAGCAAAAGATGGTAGCAGGTATCATCTTTAAATGGATTATCTTAAAATTCTTGTGAATAAATAAGGCAAGCAGACAAATTCAAATTCTTGTGAATAAACAAGGCACACAAACAATGCAAATAGATATAGGCCCTTATTTTGGCTTAGCCCAACTAACAATGTATTATGTCCGTAATTCAAGAATATGTTAAATTTCTAAGTGATGTTATTAGTCTACTGATGTTACTAATAATGTATTATGTCTGTAATTCAAGAATATGTTAAATTTCTAAGTGATGTTATTAGTCTACTGATGTTAACAAATATCCAATAATGAATGTGTTGTAAATAATTGAACCTTAAATGAAGTATATATTTGAAATTAGTTATATAAAGGTTATATGCATAGGTGCTATCACAACATCTATTATTTATTTGTCCTCACCTAAGTAGCTAATTATGACGTGTACACATTGATTTGTACAATACACTGTAAGAACCCTTATAGGTTCTAACTGAAATTTTTCTCTTTGCTGGTCTGAAAATTTCTGTCTTGCCTTCAACTTATGTTTCAACATAGATTTACTATAACATGTAGATTAGAGGATTCCAAGCATAAACAGTAAGAGATGCACTAGAATATAGTTTTTAGTAATTCAACAAAAACAAGATGAACATACCCAACAAGATAGCTTATCTTCTTATTTGATTTGAAGCTGGTTACAACAAAAAATACTAATATTACAATCTTTTAGGTCTGATTTTGAGTTTCAGTCTCAGACCTTCAATGACACCAAGTTTGTGCCAAAGCACAAGACAAAACCCTAGCTGCAAGAATCGAGAGTGAAGCTAAGAGTGTCGGATGATAAGCCTGGCTGGAGATGACTGAAACAAAACACTGTAGCAGCTCACTGGAGTCTGAATATGCCCAGAAATTCTTCAAATTCGATGATAAATTCTGTTTGAGAACTGCTGTAGAAAAACTTTTTATGTTTGAAGCTGGAAACTGCCCAGAATAGCCTTCTTTGCCACACAAACCTTTTGAAAGTCTCCTATCAGTAAGTAGAGATGAAAGTGCCACCAAAACAAGGTCCCAATCTGCAACTTAAACTTCACCAAAGCAATTTGTTTAAACTTCTATGATGAAATCTGTTTGAAATCATCTCACATGGTGGAATGGGGCCATCACCATACCACAATATTCAAGGGAGCACCACCTTGAATTGACTCTGAAAACTATTTTCAGTCAAGAGAAAACTCTCTTCAATCAAAATAGCAACCAAAAACATACATTTCTCATCCCCCAAGACTTTTTTAAATAGGCCCTTAAGACAAGGCCACCCTAGGGTTGAATTAGATTTGCTTTTATTAGAATGTTAACTTTGCTTCAAGGTTAAGGCAACTAGCCAAGTGTCCCAAAGAAGATCAGATTTGTTCCATTAAAATATTCACTTACTTCTTGGCTAAGCTTCCCCAAGCCTTTCTAGAAAAATGTGATTGCCTTTTTTGTCTTTTTGGAGATTATAAAATTCTATCTTGGAAGCTTCCTTCAGCCACCCCAAGGAAGAGATAAGATTTGTTCTTAAAATATTAATTTATGGTAGCTTCTCCCTTAAGTTACCTATACCGCCTTAGGAAGGGGAAGCTTCTAGAAGCTGATCAGATTGGATGAGGTTGACTCACCTCCTTGACTGCTTGTCCTCCTTGTGTGCTTGGTTGTGCAAATAGACCTCCTTACCTGCTTTGACCAGCAAGTAGACCTTCTTACTTGCTTTGACCAACAAATAGACCTCCTTGTGTGCTTTGACTTTTCAAGTGGAAAATAAGATCAGCATTAAGCTTAGCTTGGATTAAAGGTAACACTCTCTTAATTCTCTAAACACATTCTACCAAAATTTAACTCTTATGGCCAAAAATCATTCCCTTATCACACCATCTAACCCACGGGAATGCTGGATGGGCTAGCACCATGATGTCATTCTGAGAGTGGGGACATTACAAACACCTAAGATAGCAAAAGATAACTCTTAATTATAACAAAAGGAAAATGTTCATCTGATCGAATGTTAATACTTGTTTGTTCCTATTGCATTATATCTAAAAATGCAATTATCTCCTTGTTATAAAAGCTTTGTCCTAGAAGCAATTAAATAAAAAAAAGCCACTCTTTTCCATTTAAGATTCATTTGCAAATGGCAGCAAATTCCTTGTACAAATTTCTTGATTTTCTCCATATGGTGTTGAATGACATATGCTTCATAATCTTTTCTCAGCATCCAATTCATCTCTTATAATCTTGTGATGACATGTGTTTTCCATAATGTCCCTCCCCATGTTCTCGAACATTTTTCTAAGGGGCATGACATCCACCTTCAACTGAATTAGTTTTTCCCTAATCTCCTCAATATCTCCTTCGATCTTTGTGAGAATGAATTTCTTGATTTCATGGGAGCTAGATGAACTGGAGTCCATTTGTGCCTTGAAAATCTAGTTAAGAGGCTTTTAAATTTGGTTAAGAGGCTTTCAATGAAATGCTCAATGATAGCGCACAATACTTCCAACTATAGTTTAGCTCACTTTTAGCTTGAGTGAATGAACTTAAGACCCATCCCTGCCTTTTAAAACCTTGATGCATGGTATATCTAATTGTTTTGATGCCACCTATTTTAACAAGCCCAAATTATATTCCCAACCCTTTGAAGCACTACCAAGCCTTGTTACACTTCATTCTGGTCTGATATAAAATTCATCTTGGGAAAAATGAATGAATAAAGAACCAAGTAAATTAAAATATAGATTCTATTCCAATGGTCCTATTCTTGATCATTAGGACAATTGGTGCTAGAAATCCTATCAGCATTTCCAATGCGATTGTCCCATCTAGCATCTAATACACTTTTACTAACCTTGATAAGCATGTTAACCCTTTTTTATGACACCAAAACCTTATCACAAATTTTATTAAATTTAGCCAAATCCAAATTCTCATCCTAATGAAGGGGAACCACCCAAAGAGATGGTAAATCTTTTAACTCATTCTTCCACATACTTAATTCTTAAGATCGCCCTTTTATCCTTAATTTTGGGCAATTTAGTTTCAGCTAATCTATGTAATTCACTTAGCTCATCTTTTAGCTCATTTTTGTTAGATAAAGATTCCACAAATGAGATAGTATCGAAAAAAATTGCATAAATCATGTGCTATCATTACTTTAGAAAAGTTTGGAGGAAGATTGCCAAGAGACTGGTACTGGTACTTGTACGGGAGACTAGTATCGGTACTGGTATGGCTTTTTTTGAAAATAGGAGACAAAGGTACTCAAAGATGCCATCTTTTTTTAATATAAATAATTCAATAAATTAATAATTTATAGAAAACATCATGACATTGAACTTTCAAAACAAGAGCAGTAGTAAAGTTTAACAATGAACACTAACTTTAAAGTTTAAATACACAACAATAAAGTTGACAGAATGAGCAAAACTTTAGTCTTTAATTTTAACCTTTATTTTTTTAAGTTTTAATATTTTTTTAGGTTTTGTCTTTCACGAGATGCCATTTTTTATCTTAGGACACTTCAAGAGACTTGGGGAGACCTCTACCAGCATTTCCTGCGAAAGGAGGCGTCTTCGGGTACCAGAGACGCATCTCAAGGGGCAAGAGACACGTCTCCCGGCAACCTTGGTGAGCTCACGACAACCCTTTGTTCTTGTCCTCTAGAAACCTTTCATTTATTTCAGCAAGCCTATTAGCTACCTTGATGACTTTTTCAAAAATTTCCAATAGGTCTTCTCATAATCTATCAATCAATTGGACCCTATGGTGAAACATTCCATGAATAATTTCTACCAATTTGTCTTTAGAAGCTTTTGCTTCTTACTTAGCTTCCCTTCTTTATCCTTGAATATTTTGCAACAAAAGTTCCAATTCCTCTAATTTCTTTTCTACTTCCACCCTTCCCTCAACAGTGATCGCAAGTTGAGGCATAGGGATTTATAGAATAATTCTTTCATGGAATTCTGCAACTACTGCTTTATTTTTCATGGCATGTTCTAAGGTTTGCCATATCACTCTTCAACTTTAGGTGGTCACTATCAAGTTTGTTATACTATTCTTATACACTTTTGGTGGTGGCTTGACTGAACTAGGAAAAATGAAGTTTGAACTGTGAGCTACCAAAGTTGCTACATTAGTGGAAGATAAATCACCAACTCTTTTGATCATTAACTGTTGTGCTAATTGTTGTCGAACATAGTTAAGAAAAGGCCCATCATATGTGTGGGCTATTAAAATATTAAATGTAATATTAATGGTCATCTTAACTTTAATTAGTTTTCAGTTACTTTAGTTACGCTTTAGTTGTTTTTAGTAACTATCAATTTTCCGCTTTCGTTAGCTTTAGTTAACGATTGTTTCTTTTTAGAAACATCATCTTGTAAATTTCTTTATAAGGAGCTTTTGTCTTGTAAATTTTCTTTATAAGGAGCTTTCGTCTCCTTTTGTAATCAAGCAATTATGAATATCAATTATCTTTTCATGGTATTAGAGCTCAGGCTCAAACCTAATTAGTTACCCAATAAAAAAAATCGAAGGAATTTTTTTTCAGAAATTTTTGAGAGTCGAAAGTTTTTTTTTAGTGAGGTTTTTTGCTGAAAGATTTCAAGAAAAAATTTCGAGGGTTTTTGAGGCTGAATTTTTGAAGAATATTTTTCAAGTGTTTTGTGTCTAAGAAGGATGTTGTTGTTCAGCGTCTGAAGAAATACTTCCAGATTCGACTTGCAGCAATAAATTCGAATATAGCCTTTGGCTATTCTAATTTAATTTATAGAGATTTCGAATTAATGAAGTGACACGATTTATGAGGAGGCGCCTCATGCTATTATTTATATAATTAATGATTAATAATCAATTAATGAATGCAGCCGACTTTATGAAGAGTCACGTTTTTTTTGAGGCTGACTTGTAAGATTAAAAGATCACGTCCTTTCTAATTGGGCCGACTTCCTTCCTTGAAGAGTCACGAACCCTCTCCCTTGCATACAAATAGAAGATGATGATCACTCATTTGGCAATCAAGTTCATTTAGCAGATCATATTCTGGAGTTCGCACCTGTAGCAGCAGATCATATTCTATAGCAGCAGGTCGATTAAAGGAGAAACATTTCATTTGTATATTTGCATCTAGGAGAGGTGCTATTCATTGCATCAAATAGGCATTGTGTTGTGCCTGAGTTGTGAGCAGATTTCTGCCCTTATTCAATTAATATATAAGAGATATATTGGCTGGGTTTTTCTCCCTCAGGTTGGAGGGTTTTCCCAGGGCATTGGCTGTGTCTTTGTGTTGATTTTTGAATTAAATTTCTGTGCATCACATCTGATCATAAAACTAACATGGTATCAAAGCGGGTTTGAAGAAGATTTTGATCAGATTTCTTATCACAGCGATACTCCTTGTTCTCTTCTCCTTGTTGATTTCCTCTATCTCTTCGTCAAGATGGTGAACAGTCTTAAGATTGAGGTTAGGCTTGAGGGAGCATCAAATTTCACTTCATGGAGATTCAGAATTATGCTCACCTTGGAGGAAAGTGAGTTGGCAGAATTCGTGGAGAGCTCAGCTCCCGAGCCTACGGAAGAGGAAGAAAAGGCTCCATGGAGGAAGAAAGACATTAAGGCGAAGACGACGTTAGTTGATTCCATAAAGAATCACATATTGTTCCTATTGTCTCCAAGCTAAAGATGGCAAGAGAGATGTTCAAAACCTTGGAGGAGATGTACAAAATCAACAACACAAGCCGAGCACTGGCACTGAAGCAACAGCTCCATCATTTGAAGATGGCGAAAGGAGAATCTGTTATTGCTTACTTCATGAGAATAACTGAGTTAAGAGATCAGCTCTCTTCTATTGGGCATGTTGTTGACAGCAAAGACTTGACCATGTTGGCTCTTAATGGTCTTCCTTCGTCTTGGGAATCTTACATTCAAGGAATCAGTGCAAGATCGAAACTTCCCAAGTTTGATCGCTTAAGGGCAGATTGCATCCAAGAAGAGTCGAGGTTGGCTGCGCGAGGTATTGGTCAAAGCTCCACTAATGAAGACATTCATGTTCTTGCCACTCAATCCTTCAAGAAGAAAGGGAAAGGTGGAAAAAAAGGATATTTCAAGAGGAATAGAGATAAAGAAGCTAATGGTGTTCCTGCGTTCAAGAAGAAGAGGGACCTCTCCAAAGTCCAATGTTTTCGATGTGACAGGTATGGTCATTTTGCAAAGGAATGTCCTACCAGGCCTAGGCAACAGGCCTCCATTGCAGATGTTAATGATATCTCTCCACAGAAGGATTCAAGTGATTACCTATTCTATTCAGCCTTGTCAAGCAATGTAACAACCGACACCAACACTTGGCTGATTGATAGTGGTGCTTCTCACCACATCACCAGATTTAGGGAGCATCTATCTGATTTGGTGGAGAAAGATTCTAGTGAACAAGTCATTATTGGAGATGATGCTAGTTACTCTGTGAAAGGAGTTGGGACCTCCTCTCTTCACTTGGATTCTAGTGTTTTCTTGCAATTGGATGATGTGCTATTTGTTCCAGGCATCAAGAGAAACCTTGTTTCCATCTCAGCCTTGGAAGACAAGGGTTACCAAGTTGCATTTTCAGAAGGTAAAGTTCTTATATGGGCTAAGAACTCAAACATCAAGAGTGCTCGGGTGTTTGGAGTTAGACATGGGTGTCTCTACAGACTATGCACTCGTCCTCTTCAGGCTCTAGTGCATGATTCTTCAAGTTTGTGTGATCTTTGGCATCGAAGATTGGCTCACCTTCACTTTTGAGCTCTACCCATCATGGAAAAGATGGTCACTAACCTTCCAAAACTCAACCAGGAGCATGAAGGTACTTGCAAAGGCTGCGCTTTGGGTAAGAATGCAAAAAGTCCATTTCATAGTAGTGAAAGTAGATCCAAATGTATTCTAGATCTTATTCATTCTGATTTATGTGGTCCAATGCCTGTTGCTTCTTCAAGTGGTTTCTTGTATTACATTATTTTTATTGATGACTACTCTAGAAAGACTTGGATTTATTTCTTGAAATCTAAAGAATCTGAAGAGGTATAAGTAAGATTCAAAGAATTCAAAGCTCAGGTGGAGAATTTGTCCGAGAAAAGGATCAAAGTCTTGAGATCTGATAATGGAGGAGAATATACTTTTGTTAGCATCCATAACTTTTGCATTGAAGTTGGGATTAAGAGGGAGTTCAACGTTCCTTATAATCCTCAACAAAACGGTGTTGCTGAAAGGAAAAATAGATCTATTGTGGAAGTAGTCAAAGCCATGATTCATGACCAAGATCTGCAAATCTCCCTTTGGGTTGAAGCATCCAGGACAACTGTTTATGTTCAAAATAGAAGTCCCCACCGAATCTTGGAGAACATAACTCCTGAAGAAGCATTCACAGGGGTGAAACCTAAAATAAGTCATTTAAGGATCTTTGGATGTCCAGTGTATGTTCATGTACCAAAGGACAAGAGGACAAAGTTGGAACCTTCTGGCAAGAAAGGAATTTTGGAAGGTTACAATGAGACATCAAAAGCCTACAGAATCTACATTCTGGGTCAAAAGTTAATTGAGATCAGTAGAGATGTCACATTTGAAGAGGATGTTGCATTCAGAAGATCCAAGGGCACTCATATGGAGATCGATGATGAAGAGTCTCCTCAGGATATGGAAGTTGACCATGTTCCTGAGAATCAGAGGGAGGCTTCAGAACCTAAAGAAGATGTTGATCCAATTGAGCCCTTGGAACCTACTGATGGGCCTACAGATATTGTGATCAGAAGAAAAAGACCTCTTTGGGCCAGGAAAACTATGCAGGAGGCAGAAAGTTTTGCAGCCCCAAGAGGAACCTTCAGAGAAAGTAAGAGACCTAATAAGTTCTCCAGTTATGTAGCCTTGATGAGTCTGATTATTGAGTTTGAGCCTTCCAGTGTTGAGGAAGCTTCTAGTCAACAAGTTTGGAAAGATGCTATGTCTGAAGAGTATCAATCCATACTTAAGAATGATGTTTGGGACATCGTTCCTACACCCGAAGGTAAATCTGTGGCTCTTCAAGATCAAGCATGCGACTGATGGGAGCATTGAGAAGTACAAGGCTAGATTCGTGGCTAGAGGGTTTTCACAAAAAGAGGGAGTTGACTATGAAGAAATCTTTGCTCCAGTGGCTCGTTATACTTCAGTCAGAACCATCATTGCTATTGTTGCATCTAGAGAATGGAATATTCACCAAATGGATGTGAAGACAGCCTTTCTGAATGGTGTAATAGAGGAAGAGGTATATATTGAGCAACTTGATGGATTTGAGGTACATGGGAAGGAGTCTCATGTTTGCAAGCTGAAGAAGGCCTTGTATGGTCTTAAGCAGGCTCCTCATGCTTGGTACGAAAGGATTGATCATTACCTGTTAAGTTTGGGTTTCTCAAAGAATGATGTTGATTCAAACCTCTACTTCAAGGTAATTAATGGTGAAGCATTGATCTTGGTTTTGTATGTTGATGATCTAATTATTACTGGAGAAGAACACCTCATTCTCAAATGTAAGGAGTTAGCTTCTAAATTTGAAATGAAGAATCTTGGTCTCATGCACTACTTCCTTGGGTTAGAATTTTGGCAAAAGCCAGATGAGATGATTCTAAGTCAAGGGAAGTATACCATTGATATTTTGAAGAGGTTTGGCATGATGGATTGCAAATCCATGACTACGCCTATGGAGACCAACTTGCATAAGTTAAAAGAGGTTGCAGCTAGTTCAAATCCAGTGGATACCACATTGTACAGGCAGTTGATTGGTTCTTTGATGTATCTAGTCAACACTAGACCGGATATTTGCTATGCAATAAGTGCACTCAGTCAATTCATGAGTGAACCAAGACAGATACATCTAGTTGCAACAAAACATATCCTGAGATACTTGTGTGGCACAGTTGGATATGGGTTGAGATATTCTTCAGGTGTGGATTTGAATCTGCATGGTTATACTGATTCTAATTGGACAGGGAGTGTTACTGATCGGAAGAGTACCTCTGGTTGTTGCTTCAGTTTGGGGTTTGCGATGATATCATGGTGTAGCAAAAAGCAGTCTTCCGTTGCATTGAGTACAGTTGAGGCTGAGGATATTGTAGCTTGTATGGCAGCTCGAGAAGCAGTGTGGCTTCAAAAGCTCCTTGCAGGATTGTTTGGACAATCAATGGAGCCTACTATCATTCATTGTGATAATCAGAGTTGTGTTAAGCTTTCTATCAATCCTATGTTTCATAACAAAACTAAACATGTTGAGATCAAATACCATTATATCAGAGATATGGTATTGAGGAAAGCAATTCAATTGAGGTATATCAACACTGATGGGCAGACGATAGACATTCTCACCAAGCCTCTCTCCAAGATAGAGTTTGAGTACTTTCGAGATAAGCTTGGTATGGTGGAGAATCAAGCCCTAGCTGAGAAGGAGTCTCAGTATGAGTGATCCTCTTTTAATGCATTTCTCTATTGAGAGAGATTTGAGGTGCAAGCCCTTGATAATGCATTTCTCTTTGAGATTTGAGGTGAAAGCCCTTGTTTCAACCCTCTGGGAGAGCCATGGTGGATGTCATGTGTGTGACTCCATGACAACATCACGTGAGGGAGTCCGTGATGATTCACTTGTACTTATGTTACACCCTCTGGGAGAGCCATGGTGAAACGTCACGATGAGGTAACAACATCACGTTGAGTGATGAGCACTTGTACATACCATACATGGGTGTAGCCATGATGGTTGATATCACAATGAGGTGATATCCGATATCACGATGAGGTGATAAGCTCCCTTCTCATATGGGTGTAGCCATGTTGATCGACATAACAATGAGGTGATATGTCTTGTACAGTTGGAAGTATTCCTCCCTAGCTGAGAGGGAGTGTTGTTGTTTAGCGTCTGAAGAAATACTTCCAGATTCAACTTGCAGCAATAAATTTGAATATAGCCTTTGGCTATTCTAATTTAATTTATAGAGATTTTGAATTAATGAAGTGACACAATTTACGAGGAGGCGCCTCATGCTATTATTTATATAATTAATGATTAATAATCAATTAATGAATGGGGCCAACTTTATGAAGAGTCGCGGTTTTTATAAGGAGGCCGACTTGTACTATTAAAAGATCACGTCCTTTATGATTAGGCCAACTTCCTTCCTTGAAGAGGCACGAACCCTCTCTCTTGCATACAAATAGAAGATGATGATCACTCATTTGGCAATCAAGTTCACTTGGCAGATCATATTCTAGAGTCCGCACCTGTAGCAACAAATCATATTCTAGAGTTCACACCTGTAGCAACAGATCATATTCTATAGCAGCAGGTCGATTAAAGGAGAAACATTTCATTTGTATCTTTGCATCTAGGAGAGGTGCTATTCATTGTATCAAATAGGCATTGCGTTGTGCCTGAGTTGCGAGCAGATTTCTGCCCTTATTCAATTAATATATAAGAGATATATTGGCTGGGTTTTTCTCCCTCAAGTTGGAGGGTTTTCCCAGGGTATTGGTTGTGTCTTTGTGTTGATTTTTGAATTAAATTTCTGTGCATCACATCTATTCATAAAACTAACAAAGGAAATGCACAAATCGCGTTTTATGGGTTGCACATCTCTGTTTGCGGCATTTTTGGTCGGATTTGTTGTGACGGGTGGGCCGTTACATTGGATTTTGTGGTTTTTTATACCTCTTTCTGAGTATTTCGTGGGTTTGCAATCGTTTTCTGAGCGCAGGTTTTGCTGTTTTTTTATGGATTTGTTGTGTGTGTATCGACTAGTTTTGGTTTTGCCTTCATGGGTTTGTGTTGTAGGTTCGTGGCTTTGTGCAAATCTGAACCTATTTTTGGGTGATTTTCTGAGTTTGTGGGCAGATTTGAAGTTTTCATGGCAACCTGAAGGGTTGTTTTTTGAGCCATTTTTGACAGAATTTTTTTGGGAAAAAATAAAAATTATGCAAAGAGTTTTTTGAATCTAAGTGTTGTTTTATGAAGAGTTTTTTGACGATTTTTTCCTATCTAAAAAATCATGGGTTGCTGCTAGGGTTTGCAAACCAGTTTTTTGGGCGATTTTTTCGTGTACCTGAAGATTTTAAAAAGTTTTTGAAAATTTCTCTATAAAAATTTTGCAGTTCAAAAGTTTTTTGAGGATTTTTTCTGAAAAAATCTTACTTTTTCAGAGTTTCTGAAGGTTTTTCTAAAAAATCTTATAGTTTGGGAGTTGTGTCAGCTGATTGTCCAGTGTTTTGCCAGCTGATCACAGTGTTACCTCATTTTTGGAAAATGGGATGGATGGCTGCTTTGTCCAACGTCATATTGGAAAGTACACAAAGGTTCAATGGGAAAAGTTATACTACTTGGAAGCAAAGGAAGCTCACAGTTTTCGAGTGTCAGTGTATTGATTTGATTGTTCTGCGGGAAAGGATCTGTAATCGCATGGCGGTTATGCTTCTCCAGTTATCAAATCACTAATGATATGTTTCCAAAAGAATTTGGGTAAGACTAAGTTTATGTTTGTACGATGACCATTAAGGGGAGGGTATTAAAATATTAAATGTAATATTAATGGTCATTTTAGCTTTAGTTAGTTTTTAGTAACTTTAGTTACGCTTTAGTTGTTTTAGTATCTTTCAATTTTCCACTTTAGTTAGTTTTAATTAACGATTGTTTCTTTTTAGAAACATCGTCTTGTGAATTTCTTTATAAGGAGTTTTCGTCTCCTTTTGTAATCAAGCAATTATGAATATCAATTATCTTTTCACGCGCAATTGCCCATATAGCTAAAGTTTGTAAATCTCAATCAAAAGCTAATCCAAATACAAATTTAGCTGCATCCTCTTGGCTTTAGAACAGATTTATATCCTTTCCTCTTCTTGTGGAATAAAAACCATGGCCTTATCAATATCCAGCCAAGTAACAAAAGGCAACCACTAGCCTTAACCAATTTTCTCCCCTCCCCTAGAGTAACATTTTCTACATCATAATTAAGGACAATGGGAGCTAAGCTCCTTCCTGCAGCATCTTTATCTTGATGCTCTTCTGATAATATTGTCTTTCTTTTCTAAGCTTGTTTCTCCTTGATTTACAGCATAAAGGTACACTTCTGAAATTCCAGAGTTTCTACAAGTTCATCATCTAATGAGAATACTTGGCAAGCCCTCATTCTGAAATCCTCAATATCTATATCAGCAACATATTCTTTCAATAGTACATTATTCTCTAGGGTAGCCAGTTATTTGCCTCTATGTCATTGGGGAGATTTGATATATGTTGCTGAGGAGGTACATAATCTCTAGTTGCCTCAATTTCAGTCTAGTCAACCAAGAGAAAATGATAAATATATTTGGTGGTTCAAGCCCTTGTGAAGGTTAATTTGCAATTTATGTTGCAAGAGATGGTGCTCTATGAGGTCTTTCCTCACCCATCCACACATTCTTTTTTGTGGTACTTTAGACACAGCATTCCACATTCCTCAAAAGTTTGCCATTCTTTGGATTGGATCTGTAAGGAGAGGAAGAGCTCCTAGATAATTCGGATTAATTAACTACCTCTTCCTATTTGCTAGTTTAATTATCAACCATGCTTCTCTTCTTACTTTCTTTTCCACCTCACTCATGCAGCTTCTGATCAAATCTTCAGCTTCATTATATTTAAGCTCAAACCTGATCAGCCCAAAAAATTCTCCATGCATCAATAAATTTATTGGGATCATACAGTCAACCAAAAACATCCCCATACTATCCATATATGCCAGCCGTTCATCAAAGGCAACCTTTCCTTTAAGAGAAAAACCTCAAGCACCACAAAAAGAGGAAGAAATGTATGTTCCTGATTATCCTTGAAATAATATTTATCAATTGAATACAGTTGACTCAATTGCTTCTAAGGAAGCAATTCATAAAGAAATTGTGAGGTGTTTCATAAGAGGATGGAATGGATCCAAACATCCTAATTAAGGTATAATCTTTAAAGAAAAACCACTCTCCCCAATTATGCTTTGATAGTCCTTCAGTTTTAAATTTTAGTGATCTAATAACTTTCATCATCTCATTAGTTAGCCTTGACCTACTTGCCCCCAATTTCTTCAACAAAAGGTTGACAAAGGTCAAAAATATGGTAGAATGAAAAAGTATTGTTTCTATCAATATGGATAGACAACAGTTACATTGGCTTAATCTGATCCCTCAAAAGCTTTGGAGATGTGTATTTTATCCATAGACTCCTGTCCTTTTCCTTTGCTTGGGTATGCATGAAAAAGTAGCAAACAATGACATACCTTCTAAATCTTTTCAAGGAAGACACCTTTTTGAATTGGAATATTTCTTCATGAATTTGCTTAGCAAGGTATCCTTCATAATTATAAAAAGTGTTTACATGTGGGTGTTGGTTATTAGCAACGAATGTCAAGGCTACTTGAGATATTCTATTTTCAATATCTTGCGCCCAATAACATGGTAGATGACCTGGAATGTTTCCTAAAAATATGGCACAAATTTTTTCACATCTAGTGGATCATTATCTTCCTCAACAATAATTGCCTTGATGTTTGGATCATCCCTAATTCTATACGCAGCAACCTTACCCATCTATAATATTTTTTGTCCTTCTTATATTTGAAAGCCAACCTTTACAAGTTCAGTTCTATTTTAGCTTCAGTTGTCAATCCAAACAACTTTTGGATGCTTTCAATTTGAAAATAGACTTTCTTTATGTGTTTATACATGGTATAAGTGTTTTTCTCATAAAGTAAGAACATTCCACAATCTTTGGTACTCGGAAACAATTTGGAACCACCACTTTGGCCAAAAATTTACACATTGGCCAAGGGAAGTATCCATCTTTTTATATAAAATCTTGAACAAATCCCCTCCACTTAGTTGGGTTCTTGGATCCCTTATAGCTCCCGTAACATCTTTGAATAATTCAATAGAACTCTCACTCTTCCAAGCTGAACTCTTGTACTTCTTAGCAGTCCAAGAGATGTCCTCATAAGCATTCTAGCTAGCAACTCTTTTGGGGACCCTCTAGAAGAATGCAAGGTAATAGATTTTACAAAGAATAATTGTTGTGGAGTTTTTTGGAAAAATGTGGGGGTTTTCCTTATATTTTAATCTTATCACAAATAGCCTGGCTTTGAGAACTACAGTGTTCTAAGATATTTCAAGGGTATTGAAACTTTGAAACAAAGCAACCCTACTTATACAAAAATTCACAATCTTCTTTATCACTAGCACATGCAATTTCCTTTGAAATGAACACATCGATATAGCAAGATTGATTGCTCTAACCTAGGAAAAATTGATAGAGATTCCTTCTTTTCTAACAAAAAAGTAGTTAGCAAGGGTCTCTTCTTAGCTACGGCGCACCTCTTTGCTTTTGAAAACAATTTGCAAGTAAAGAAAAAAGTAGACTCAAAATGATCTTTATTCCAAACATGCTATAAAATTACACATTCATTAATGGGACCTTGTGTTTACTATTTGACAATTGTTCTCCTTTTGAAAATCGAATAGATGTCTTGTTGTATAACCCATTTGAAAATATATATTGATTAACAATCTAGATGTGCCTCATCTTAGATTAAGAGCCACAATATAACATGATGAAAGTAAGAGTGCTTGTTAATTGATCATCTACTTTACTACTTATGCTAATAGTGTGCCATGTATTCCCCTAACTTTCATACAAGTATTTCCCAAAAGCCTAATAAGTATTAACTTATTTGACAACCAACATGCACCCACTTATTAGATTGTTGGGCATGGTCAAGCAACAAGGAACCCAAATGTGTTATATTTAATCAACTGATAGCCTCCAATTAACTAAAACTTGACACATAGCCACAAGGGCCCACCCCCCATATTTGCTTTAAGTGCTTACTCAAGCCTTCTTTGGTTACTTAAATACTTACCACCATCAATAGTCCACAACCATTACAATTAGGATCTATAGCAAATATTAGAAAAATCACCAACAAGAAGGGTAGTTTATTCCTCTAGTAAATCGTTATTAGCAAGATCATGATACATCACATCAAATGTGTAATATGGGTTCACTACAAAGTACTAATAAACTTATAAGAAAGACCAACTAAATAGATAAAATGGGCCCACTAAATTTATGCCACTATATTCCACATGGCAAGGTCTCACTCATTCTTATTGAAATGGATCTGGAGGTAATCGACACACTCAACCTTTGACATACTGGGTAGACAACTAACATGCCAAGTGTTCATATAAAGCCACTCATAGTCACAACCATATCCAATAGTCCAAATTAATCATCCCTTAGATCAACAACTATAAAATAGAGAACAACTAAAAGCATGGGCCTCTCATTCCTCTACTTTCCCACTTTCAATAGGATTCGAACATGTAACCAACAATGAACAGTCCACAAGCTATCTAAGTTATTAAACGAACATGTGGAGTTTGAAAGTTATGCACTTGTGACACTTTGCACCAAGAAATCTACCGAGAAGCCCTGACGTCACCAATGCTTCTACCTCTTTCATTTAACTTTGACCCAATGGCTCACACTATTTCTCAAGTTTTGGTGTCAAAGAAAACTTGAACCACTAATCACCTAGACATAAAGTGGCCTTCTCCACACGCCAATTGTATCTCCCTTTTGCTTCAATGGCCCAAACACAAGAAAACACGTCACTACTTTTGCAAACAATTCTCCTACTAGCCACAACTATAAAAGTGATGTGTACATCAACAAGGAGTGGGACATAGGAGATTTAACAACAATAATCAATCAACTAATACCAATAACAAATCATTTGATTGAGGAGTTGTTACCATTATAAGCAAGTCACCTTTCAAATATAAACAACAAGAAGGCAAAGGTAAAGCAAGCTTTTGATTTTCACTTTGAATATCAAAAGATCATGCTACCATGGATATACAACACAAATTCTTAGACCAAGGAACACAAATAAAAGCATACATAGGATAACACACAAATTTTGTAAAGTAAGAGCCATTAAAAAAAATTCGCTTGTGGCCAACATAGTGATGGCATTTTCAAAGGCTTGTGCAAACATAAAGCTTGAGTATTCCACAGCACAAGGTGTGCAATAAAGTGTTGCTCTTCAATGAAATCATCATCCATGCTCACAGTGTGCACACAATTGCCTTTATGCATTTCAAAAATGAGCAAGCTAGGCTTAAGCATCATGGGATATGGTGTGCATAATTGGAGCCTAATGATACTCCCCCACACCCCCACACATCTATTGTAGATTATTGATATAGTCTAAGGAATGCAAAACACGAGAAAGCAAGAGGACACCATGTGTCATCTCCTCACTTCTCTACATAATTGTGGCCTCACTAAAGTTAGGAAGTCCTTAGTCAACGCAAGACAATATACTTATGTGATAACAAAATGAATCCACGAATCAAGTGGACCTTGCCATGAACCTTTATAGCTTTTTCAAAAGATCAAAAAACCATAGCAAAGTACCAAGTCAACCTCCAATTCTTATGTAGTCAAAGATTGCTCTTAGTAGCACAATAGGATCTCACTATGCCAATGGAACTTGATCTAGTAAGACTTCGGCAAAACATCAAACAATTGCGTCGCCAACAAGTCAATCTACTGAGCTCTTAAATGCTACTAAGTGCAATCTTATAACCAACTCATTGTTGGTTGCAAAGCGTACTATGGTATATTGAAAGATGCCAAACCCACACCAAGGATGATATTTTGAGGGCATGATTGTGGATGATCTTGCAAGATGAATGATGTGCTAACATCACGCATTCAACAAGGAATGCACCAAGAAGTGACAACAAGCACGTGCGGTGAAGTATACCCAATTAAAGCAAAGTGCATGAGAGCACAAGATACACAAAGTCAAACCCAAGTTTAAGACAAATAAAAATTATGTCATATTCTTGGTAAGGTGAAGGTTTATGGGTGATAGTAGTGGTCGCTATATTCATTTCCAACACCTCCATTTATTCCAGAACCTTGTGGCTGCATTCTTTAAATAATCTTTCAACAATCACTCTACGAAGGTTTTAATAAGAAATTATATTTGCCCCATTTAGCTTGTAGCTTTAGTTAATATTCTACAAAATGTGTTATTGTTGAAGCCCATGATTCCATAACCTTAACAAAATAGCTAGCATTTTGTTTCTAAATTATTTCCCACAATTTCCAATATTTTTCCTTCAATTCTCCTATTTTATATTGTCCTTAACCAATTTGAGTCACACACACTAAAAATGTTTTTTCAAGTATTGCTACAAGTTAGTCTAACTCTAAGCCTCCTTATATAAATTGATCTACATGTTAAAAAATATAGCCACAAATCATTAAGAACTACTAATGTTTCTACTTCCCACAAGTTTCCTAGCATATTTACTCCAACTATATTTTGATTCCTCACTTCCACATTATTGCTATATGTTGACCATCTTTTATCATGAAAATCTTTTGTTTTACTCTCAACCCACCAGAGTAATATTTTGAAATACACCTCATGCCTCTATTTAGATTCCACAATAGTTCTCAAAATCCCTAATATTATATGTCGTGAGCAACTCCTCCAAATACAAAGCTTATGTTAAAACATCTAGTATGATAATAATAATAATCTATTTTCAATGCTCACAATGTAATCGAGCAAAAAAATGGAAATAAACACCTGCTTTACTTTGCAAAGTCTAACCTCTTAACACAATGTAAATATAATCTACATTAAATGATGGATTTTCTATCACATTCTCGACTTTTTTCCCCACATTTCCAAAATGGGAAACCCTAGGGATGACCAAACAGGGATGAACTGTCCCCTGCTGTCCCTACAAGTGGCACCTGCTGGGAAGACTATGTATGAGTGATTTTTAGAATTTCAAGTTAAAGAGAGCGACCAAACAAAGATGAAGATGGCAAGAAAGAAGAAAAATAATCCCAAAATAAATGAAAAGCATTGAAGAAGATATTGCAAGCCTCAAATGAAAACAAATAAACCTTTTGATACAAATGATGAGCCATTTTATCCAAAACAGTCCTAGGCCATCATGTTTCTTCCAAGAAAGGATTTTTCTAGTGGAAATGACATTACATGGACTGCAATTTCATGTTGTCTTAGTGGCATAGTCTAGTTTAAGTACATAAACCCATGCACTATATATAAGCACTCACACAATATGCTTAGTGTCATACATAGGCCATATCATTGTGGAGAGGAAAGAAACCTCGCAAAGAGTGATTCAAAAAATTACTTTCATTTGAGGTGGAAGAGTATTTGCAAATAGCAATTCAAAATATTGCTTTTGTTCAGAGCGAAAAGGGTATTTACCATAGCTGTAAAACTCGCAAATGCTCACCAGTTGAAATTACTTGTGAGTTAAAAGCAGATAATCCTGCAGAAAATTGGTCAATTACTCGGCAAAAACACATAATTTTTGGAGAAAAACTCAATTGCAATTTTATAATTCTGTCTGTTCAAAAAAATTTCCCACTCTATTTATTTTGACTCTGTTTTCTAAGCTCTGCATTCACCTAGGGTTTGCAAGAATTTGGCTAGAGTTTGAAGGCATTCGGCTCGGGTCTGCAGGTGTTAGAGAGCAGATTTTCAGCAGTGGTAGCCTGGAATTTGAGCAGATTAAGAACATTGAAACTATAATTTATAGTTTTCATTTATATTGAAACTAGAAGTTGGTGTGTGTTGAACTCATTTTTAGGTCTATGATGTGTACTAAACTCTAATTTTGATGTATATATGAAGGAAATCATTAATGTGTTCCCTAAATTCAGTAGTATGCATGTTTTTGAAGAATTTTTTACAAATTTATGCGTTTTTTAGTGTTTGGAAAATCTGACGAGTTATTGCCAAGTTTCTCCCTGAGTTTTTGCCAAGTCCCTAATGATTGAAAATTTTGATCAGCCAAATTATTGCCAAGTCTGAATTTTTCGTCTATGGTATTTGCAAATAGCAATTCAAATGTTGTTCTCCTTTCAGGTAAAAGAGTAACTGATAAAAAACGTGTAATTCTATACCGCAAACATCTATACGATTTTACAACTTTAAATCATACGGCATTGTTGAAAATAAAATACCACAAGAAAAATGGCCATTCACACAGGCTCCTTCCATAATTTATTCTCTCTTGCAAAAACCGACACAAAGGCTGTATTTCGGGAGTGACTATAGGGAGCTTGATTATATCTGTTTTTTTCACATCTCATTTTTACGTTTCTTTGCACTGCCGTTTTAAAATTTGTTTCTTATGTGCAAGTTTGCAACCTTACCACCTGGTTTCTACTCAAGCTCTTGCTAACAAAATATTTCCTTCTGTCACTTATTTTCACGAATAAAATCATAAATGGCAGTTTTCTAGGTTAATTCTTACTCAATTTCTCATCTCTTATAGTTTTATTGACCTTAGAACTACTCTAACGTAAATTCATGTTCTTAGAAATGCCATTGACGTGCTATGTGTAGGACATTCGATATAATTTCTTTCTTCGCTTCGTTCTTTTAAATAAAAGGAAAGTTACCTTACAAAAAGCAAATGCATGATATATATTTCTATACCTGGGATTTAGCAGTCTGCGGACTCAAGCCCAAATCCAACAAACTCGGAATCTCACCGGGCTCCACACTTCCCCGCACCGGCAAACCCTTAAGCCTTTTGGGGGCCTCCAAAACCTGTCTCACCGACAAGCTCTGCACTTTATCTCTGAAAGTCCCATAATTGGAAGGCATATCATCCAATTTAAAAGGCAAATCCTCCAAATGATACAATGTACTTCCCCAAAAGAACTTAGCCTCCACGCCTCCCTCTTTCAAAGCCGCTGTAATCTTATTCTCCGCCTTGATTTCATCATGAGAAACTTCCTGGTGCGCATACACCGCATCCGCCCCCACGCTCTTCGCCAGCTCGACCAAAACTTCTTCGGGCTTCCCTACTCTAACGACTAAATCCGAGCCTCTTTCACGTAAATTTGCCCTCAAATTGGCAACACATTCGAGCAAAAAGGTTGCTCTGTAGGGCCCCGTTTTGTCGAAACCAGAAGAAGATTTGCCATAGTCGCGGGGGTCGAAGCAGTAGACAGGAAGCACGCTGCTTGACACATTGTTGGCGGCATTTAGGGTTTCATTGTCGTGCAGGCGGAGGTCGTTTCTGAACCACACGACAACAGCCTTGCGCACGGCCGCTCCATTGGAGGGATCGTTAGGGCCTGGTGAATTCTGGCGGAGGCGAAGGTAATCCGGGAAGTTAGAGGTGTTGGATTTGGCGGAGCGCTTTGGCGGCGGAGCGGCGGCGGGGGTTAAAAGCGGCATGTCGGAGCTGAGCTGCGATGGGATAACGTCTTGCGTCTGCTTGGAGAGAGTTGCAGGCCTCGTCGGCATTGGCTTCAGCCTGGCGGCGGAGACGGTGGTGGCGGGGGGTTTCATGCGCAGCTGCGAATGGCCGCCGGCTTTGGTTGAGAAAACGCTGGAGTTCACCATCGATCCGAGGGCCAGGGAAATGGATGCCGCGTTTGCAATGGGGTTTGGAAGGGGTTTGGGCTGGGAAAATTCATCTATCAATGGGGTTGTTTCTCTTTCTGTTTCTTTTTCTTTCTGTGCAGGTGGAGTAAGGTTGCATAAGCGCTGACGTTGTGGTTGGGTAGGAGAGAAGACTCTGCGGACATTGTTGTCCATAATGAACTCCAGCTCTCTAAAATTGGAGCCATAGCTGCTCTGCTGCACAGGCGCCATATTTTTTTGGTGTAGCTTCTGTCCTGTGGATATGGTGGACAAAGAAACAAGCCAGCAAATAAGCCTGGGTTTCTCCGAGAGTGAGTGAGTCAAGTGGATAACCTTTTTAATTTAAAATGTGCCAACCACCCACTATCCACCTAATTCTCTCACATTTCGCAACTACCTTCCTCACCAACCCTAGTTAAGGGTGATCGTCTACCAACACCGCTGTGGTGGGGGGTCAGCAAGAGAAGAGCCACTTACACATGAGTCAGGCTTTGGTCCCATGGAGGGGGTTTGTTAAAAATGTGAAGTTTTTAAGTAGGGTTTTATAAAGTGAGTCTACCAATCTTAAAAGGAGCCTCACGGACACACTTTCAAAAAATTTAAAAAATTCAATTGTGTTGAAGATAGATAATTAGTGCAAGAGGAGGAACCCTCCAAACTTCATAATTGAGGTATAAGTCTTTATGATCTTGAAGATTGTTCATGTTGTGAGTATCATAGGGGAGAGGAGTCGATACGTATGCACCCAAAATCGTTTGGTCCACGTGGCCTGATTATAAAAAAAAAAACCATTATGAAAAAACAGCAACCCAACAATATTAAATTATTATTTTTAATTTTCTAATTATTTTGCCACGTGTGAGGTTGAAATTTGTCCACACCTTTTAAAAATTGAAAAAATGACATGTCGACCGATGCGTAGGCACCTCGGGTGCTACTTCCTACATGACTCAATGTCTGAAGTTGATAGCCTTGCCACATCAACTTCTCTCAGTCTGCCACCCTAAGAATCCACTACGTCGCATTTATCACTCGCCGCCACTTTCTATTCTTATCGATTGTCATGTTCAATTAATGTCTCCTCTCCTAAGCTCCACGCCACCCCGCATTTATTTCAAACTAACCTGCATTGAATGATCTCAGTGCCTCGCTCTTCTCGCCAGCTTTTTAGCCTTTCATTCTAGCAAGTAGATGTTTTTTCTTCACTTGCATGCCACTACCTGCTCAGTTTGTCGTCTACAACCTTCATTTATTCACCACAACCTGTGATGCTCAAAGACCAGTTCGTATTTGGGTAGAAGTCGGTTAGGAGATGGGTACACGTCAGTTATCGAACGTTACTAGCGGCTCCACTTCCGCCATGCAAGCAACGAACGGGTTCCTCGCCACCATGAAGGTAACTGCAAGCAACAAACGATTTCCTCACGTGTTCCACCCAGGTGAGCTTGCTCACTAAGGCTCACCATTATTCGGTTGTTTGAGTTTGGTTTGCAATTTCAGTTTGTTTTATTGGTCTTTTGGTGTTGTAGAGATCGCTTTTTTGGTTGAAGTTTAGTGTTTATGAACATTGTCCTATTTGTGTTCATAAACACACTAAATCTTTGGAAATTAATCTTTTGTTCAAGCATCGCTCTATTTATATAATACATAATAAAATTGTTGGTTGTTTCCCTGCCATTGAAATTTCTGGGGTTGTTTTCTTCTTTCATTAATCATATTGTTCGTTGTTTCCTTGCCATAGATGAAGTTGTATTTATTTTA